>MU834880.1:0-43484 GCA_029204225.1 Diphasiastrum complanatum
TGTATTTGGTCCATCCATCTGAAGGAGAGCGATTTTATTTGCAAGTTCTTTGGCTCAAGTCAAAGGTGCAACAAGTTTTGAGGACTTGCACACAATTGACGGTGAGTTGTCTTTCGTCGTTCAGAAATGCTTGCAAGCGTAGACATTTAATAAATGACGTGATGGAATGGAGTAACTGTCTGCTGGAGGCGGTGTCATGGGGGACTCCGTCGCAACTTCCGGCTCATGGTCATTGTACTTCTTTTGACATGTGCCCTTTCCTGACCCATGATTACAGAGCCTCATTTAGTAGAGAATTACGTGGAGGAGCTAGGACAGTCAGTATCGTGCGAGACCGTTACTGTGAGTCAGATTATGATAGATAGGGCTCTTCTAGGACGTGGAGAAGCACCGAAAAAGTTGTTGACAAATTTTGGCTTCACACTTCTCGATAGCGATGTCGAGTTTTCTCCACTATTTTGCGAAAGATATTTCTCAATGAGGACCCTTTCAAAGGTAGAGGCTAGCATTGAGAGATTGAATGTGGATCAGCGCGTGATTTTTGACCATGGATACATGAGCATGTGGTACGAGAGTGGGTAAAGTTGTTCTTTGTAGATGGTCCGGGTGGTATGAGTAAGACATTTTTTTATAGTGTCATGTTGTCATACGTGCGTGCACAAGGTTGGATAGCACTGGCAGTTGCATCATCAGCGATCGCTGCATTGTTAATGAAAAGGTGCTAGGACCGCGCACTCTAGATTTATGATTCTTCGACGGACTTAATGAATGCTCGACATGCAACATCTCGAAACAGTCTCCGTTGGGTTCATGATACAAAAGTATGTCATCGAGTATGTGGATCGGTCTCTACGGACATATTGGGTATTGATACTCCATTTGGAGGATTTCAATCATTTTTTGTGGTGATTTCTACCAGGTGTCTTCGGTAGTACGATGGGGCAGTCAATGCATAGATTGTGAGCGCTTCACTGAAGTGTTCGCGTTTGTGGAAATATATGGAGGGTGCACAAACTGTCAAGGAAACATGTGCATTATGGGTGTGGAGGCAGCCGGTAAGAACGAACAACCGAGGTTCGCAAAGTATTTGTTGAGTATTGGAGGTGGTCATGAGCCCACATTCGTGCAACGTGGTTTGGATTTGATTTCTTTGCCAAAGTGTATGTGTCGAAGGACGTGCGATGTGTGTGAATTGATTTTCTTTCACTTTTCTTGATATTGCACGACATTACAGGGATGTCGATTTTTTAAGAAGTCGTGCAATATTGACACCGTTTGAATGAAAACGTGGACGAGATCGATTCGAAAGTTGTGAGCAACTTCTTGGTGATTGCTTGCATTATTTATAGTGATGATAGCGTGTTGAGCGTGATGACTCTGATGTGTACCCACCAGTAGAGTTTTTAAATAGCTACAATCAAGTGGATGCCCTCCACATAAGTTGGTGTCGAAGGTTGGCATGATAGTGATGTTGTTGCAGTCGATAGCGTCGCACAAGGGATTATGCAATGGTACAAGACTTTTCATTCGTAGACTAGGCAGACAGGTCATAGAGTCAGAGATAGTGATTGGAAAGAATATAGGGAGTAGCCATGACAATAAACAAGGTGCAAGGGCAGATTGTGGACACTATTGGATTGTATTTGCCACGTTCCGTATTTAGTCATGGTCAATTGTATGTGGCACTTCGACAGTGCGAAATGCAACAAGTATACGAATGTTGATTAGTGACAGTGACAATCGGTTTACCGATGTGGCAAGAGTGGCTAGGTGCACTTAAAACATTGTATATTCGAAAGTGTTTTAGTAGTTCGTTTGGAGTAAAGGTAAGGGTTAGAGTTAGGATTTTAGATTTAGGATTATGAGTTAAATTTCGAAGTTAGATTTATGGATTTTGGACATGCAATAGGTTTATGGTTAGATTTTAGGAAAGATTAGGATGGGGTTTTGGGTTAGGCTAGAGTCACGATTAGATTTGAGATTTAAAGTTAGATTAGGATTATGGTTACGTTTAAGTATGGTAGAGTGAAGGTTAGGTTAGTCTGTAGACTTTAGGAGTAGTGTCGAAGACTATGTTTGGACTTTTAGAGCGTGCCTTCATGTATGTATGTGTGTATATGTATGCATGTTTGTGTATGTATGTATGTATAAATGTGCTTTTCTGTGTATATATATGTGTGTATATTTGTGTATATGTGTATGTATGTGTATCTGTACATATGTATTTGTATGTGTGTGTGTGTGTGTGTGTGTGTGTGTGTGTGTGTGTGTGTGTGTGTGTGTGTGTGTGTGTGTATGTACATTCCTATAAACGTAAATGTTTTTTTGCAGTCGGTGAATATTATTGTTTGTTTGAGATAGGCTTTGCTACACCTTCCACCTAGGAGAATGTAACCTTTAAATTTGGAAAGGCTCCTATTGTTGCAAACATTTAGATGTAGGCATCTGCAACTGTACATGATCACTTTGGTGAATGCCAAAGTTAAAAATATATGTACAATTGTAGAGGCCTGTGGTGAAAAACCCTAAACCAACTAGAATCTATCCCAATTTAAAGGTTTTGCATTCTCCTAGGTGGAAGTTGTAGCATAGCCCGTGTTACACAACAAACAGACGTAATTTGGGAGCGGTCTGCAAGGAAGGTTTGTCGGGATTTATATTTGCACCTTATTTGATGACAAACTCTGAACATTGAATCCAGTCAGCAAGCAAGTCAATAATGTTGGTGAGTTGTTTGTTATCTTGACCAAATCCATTGCATATTCAAGGATCTATAAATGTAGAGTGATACAATGTTTTAGGTCTTGTATGAATCGTTTTTGACAATGTTCAATGTTGCTATTATGATTGTATCAGTTTTTATCCCATGAAGGTTTGGCTGATGTTGTTTATCTTCTTGCATATGCTAAAGTTTTGCTAAACCGTTAAATTATACACTAAACATGGTATACTATAGTATATTAGAGTCAAAGGTGGGTGTCTCATATCAGTAGACCTAATTTGTATATTGGTTAAAGGTTTGGCAAATTGGTGTGAAACAATATGTGATACAGCATCAAGTTTTCCATTTTACAAGGTTAGAAAAGTCGAATACGTGAATACACATTTCCTATCATCTTCTATTTCTAAAAAGTATCTGAAACTTAACAACTGAATCATTTTCTTGTGATAATGTCATGGTTCTTCCACAAATTCCATATTCTTTACGAGCCAACGGTTAACTGTTTGTTTCCAAAACATAATTTCATTTAACAAACAACAATTAGACCATAATGCCATGATTTCAAGACTAAAGCACATACATTTGTATTAAAAAAATACAACTCATTCAATACTTAAGCATACTTAAAAGACTTACATGTATGTGAATCAAGAATTAGAAAAAAAAATCGAACTAAATGACGTCTCAAAAATAGACAGATGTCAAAAACAAGTCTTTTGTAATACCAATTGATAATCGTATGACATTCAAGCGTTAGCAAAACAATATCACCGAGACAAGTGACAAACCATGAAACTTAGTTTGCTTAAAAAAAATCAACAAGATAAGTATGCTATTCTAGCGAATTAGCTACCTAAATGTACGACCCAACCTACGAAAAACAAGTTGCAAAGTGGTAGAAAACAACTGCCAACTATTTACAACAATTCTTGATCTAGATCATTGGTAGGACAACTATCAAATCAGCTCTTTATTGATCAACAATCGTATCTCAGACATTCCTTTCGTAATGCAAAAGAGAATACATGTAAAGCAAGAGATGAACTATGAACACAAGTGCAGAATTTGCCTAGAAAGCAGTGCTTATGTGAAAGCCTCAGATCCCTCAAAAATAAGGACAAAATGGCAAGGGGAATTTGAACATCTGACCAAGAACTAGCATTCAAAAACTGTATTGTAATCAACCACTATGCAAGAGCAATGTATGACCTTACTTGAAAAGCATCAGATTAGTTAACAATTGGGCGTTGAAGGCTCAGAGTCAGCTATGTCTTTCTTCTCCATCGTTGGTAGGATAGTGCACGTAGCATCCAATAATGTATAAATAACCACTATATCCACTACCATGATAGAGATAGCTTAGTGAAGAAGCAACAAAAAAGCTTGGAAAAGAAGCAATCCTCCCTATCCATTAGATCATTATGAATCAATCTTTATCGTCGACTGTATGCCTTGCATAATAAGCAAGCAATTTGCAAGGTGTCTTGTTAACATATAAGCTAGAAAAGGTTTTAAGTGTTTCACCTTATAATGTGAAGTTTTTGTAGTTCGTGTATAGTCATGCAATATGTATCGAGATATCGTTAGGCACTATCCATTGGAGAGTAAAAACATTTCACACGGTTTCTCTTGACACGTCAAGATCAAACCTTTTGAAACCTTTCATTTTATAGCTTAACAGGTTTAAACAAAGCTGAAATAGATCTTACAGTACAAAAAATACTATAAAGCGAAGCCAATTTTAGAACACCCAATTGTTAACTGCCACCATCCCACTAGATAAACCTGCATGAGTTAGTATATTAAAGAAGACAGGTGTCATAGTTGAGCATTAGTTGTGATTCATGTTTGAAACAAGATTCGCTACATAACAGCTAAAATTGAGTTCAATAGTAATCGTGCAATCTTCCCTACCAAAAACATTAATAGCAATACAGTCTGTCTTGAAAAAACCATATCAGGGCAAAAGCAATACTGATCAGCATTAGAGCAGAAAAACGTATCATATTTTCACTTAATTTACAAGAAAGTACTATAATCAATCACCCATAGGAGAATAGGTTAGGTTTGAATATAGTTTTGGGTATCAGGACAAATCCGTTGATTGGGAATGAAACCCTAGATTTATATTTGTTTTACTATTTGCAAAAGTGTAATCATGGAACTAACGTCCGTTTGTTTTTCATGAATGCAGTCCACGTTTCAAAACCCTAAAACATCTCCATCTAAGTGCTTTAGTTTCGAAAAAACAAATACAACCCAAAATACATGTAGGAAAGCTCGTTTAGTATCATATTCAAATGCCTGGTGAGAAAGTGTTCGAGAACTAGGTGTACGTAAAGAGTACACCCGTCTAGTGATAGCGATACAAGTTGAGAATGCAGTGGTAGAAAAGATAAACACTTGTGCAAATATGCATTCAAACCAAAAAAGCCATTTCTGTATGGCTTTACCCCATGCCATACTTGGTTTGAATGATCTATCAAACTTTCTAGGGTTAACCACAAGCTTATAAAAGGACGTATTTTGATTCAGCAAAGTAAAAGCTTGTCATACATCAAGCATGCATCGTCTATGACATAACGTGATCCAAAAACATGTCGTTTATGCAAAATATGAACCATAGATGCACCGAATCGCGATTCGCTGGGTCTGCAATTCGCGAATCGCAATTCTACGAATAACGATTCACGACCCAGAATCGCAAAAAAAAAAAAAAAAATTGGAAAAATAGCTTATGGCTGAAGTTTTTTAGGGGATCAATGGTCAAACCAACGTTTTGCCTCTCAGAAGTGCAGTAGATGAGGCACAAACAGATCTTATTTTCAGTAGCTATTCGGTTGTCATTTGCTCTGGTTTCCAGTAAATGTTAATGCTACAGTTTGGACTATCAATTGTATGGATGATGATCACTTTTGCAATCGTTTCACTGGAGATGTGAGTGCAATGTACATACAGTTGGGGGCATAAATATTGGGCCCTTCTCAGCGCGCATTTGGACCCCATTTTTATCTACAGGGGGGTGGTAGCATTTTTATCTATAGTGTCTATATAGCAGGAAGCTCTAGGGGGTCCGGGGGGCGGTAGCCACCCGGTGGCGGGTTTGGGGGGCAACTCCCCCCAATGGCGGGGTCCGGGGGCTGCCGGTAGACCCCGGCACCGAAGGTAAGGCCTCTTCATGATTTGGCCTTCCAACACCCTGATGAAAACACACTTTTTGGTGTTTCGCATCCGAAACAGTCAACAAACTACACAGTCATAATGCTCTCAATCAAAGCTTTCATTTGACATCCATATTGCCTAAAAAAAATTCAAAAAAAAAAAAACGATTCTGCGCGATTTTGGGAAAATCTTGAAACGCGTTTCTGAATCGTGATTCAAAATCGCAGTGCATCTATGATACGAACAACAAATTGATTTCAACATGATTCCTTAGTCCAAAAGCATTAATGTTATAGCCAAAAGGATATTCAAGTATGCAATACATGGATCTGAAGTATACTGCTATTGAAAGTCAGCAAAAACCCTAAAAGACTGTGTTAGTAGGGTGCATTTCCAGCCTATTAGGCCAGCGATTGCCTACATCAAACTATGGTACAAACAAGCAATGAGATTACCTCCAAAATAGGCATTGAAGCACTACTAATCAGTGCACTACAATCCACAACCAATACCTCTTGTAAAAAGCCTGGAATCTGTCTCAGAAAAGCCACATTAAAAGCTGACAAACGTCAAAGCAAAGCTGCAATGAAAGTGCTGATTTTTGTCAAAAGCGAATCGGCAATAATCTAGCAGAGGTAGATCGTTGGCCAGCAAGTTAAAAATTACAGGTATCAAGCCTGCGAATTGTGGAATGAATGCTAAAGTAAGCTGAGGACCAACTTTCCTCAGTTTAGCATTGAAAATTCAAGATAGAAGGCAGCAAATTGCAAGAAAGAGAAAGAGGCAAAGAAAAAGTAAAATTTTCCAACAAGAGGAAGGTGTATAAATTCGCTGGCCCATGGATGCATTATAGCTTTCTTCTGACATGAGAAAGCACCATACTCATTGCACTGCCCAACATCGTTAGATTCGAATCCTAAAAAACAGAACAATCCTAACCATAGATAGGAAAATTGTGTAGCAAGCTACTGCAAACTACGAAAAATCCATATTTCAAATGTAATAACCATATGGTAAAAGCTGTGGTGCTCGAACAATGGTACTCACTTGATATCATCGTTAAAGCCCGATAAAAAAGCTATAGCAACATGTTGTATAAAAGCATAACGGGAAAATTCATGCACACGGTAAAGTCCATGAGAGAGAGAGAGAGAGAGAGAGAGAGAGAGAGAGAGAGAGAGAGAGAGTACTCATTATTCATCATATCTAATGTCTGAATATGTTGGAATTTTTCACATGTCCTCATGACTAGTTTACAATGCTCAAGCTGTAGCAAAAAACAAACAAATGACTTCCTCTGATGTATCCTTGATATTTTTTGCATATTCTTAAGCATATATATAAATCCATTTGTGAAACTAGAATATATCCAATGTCACAAATTTATATAGAGAAGTCAGTAATGTCATAAAGTAAGCAATATCAATATTAAACATCAAGCTTTACTATCTCATTGATGCCTCATTCTCTATATCTGATTTTCACTTGAATGAGGTATCAACAAAGATGCATCAGTCTTGCTTGTCAAGCGCAACATTGATTAATGCTTCTTGGTTTCCAAGGGGAGGCTTGAACCTGAGACCAAAGAAATTCTGGATGTCAAGCTAACCAACTGAGCCAACCCCTCATGATAACATTGATTAATGATCCAATGCCAATACCAACCCTTAAAGCCTAAAAGTATATTATTGTGTTGCCATAGATGTTGCAATTATTGTGAGATGTATCATGTGACATTACTTCTTAACCTTGTAACTCCATGTTTGTTCCTCTCTCTTGCCTTTTGCATAGTTTCACTAAACTCTCAAGCCATTTGTGGTTCACAAGATGGTAATTACTTTCCTCAAACATCACATAAATAACAAACTACTTACACACTCGAACTTTGAAAATTTGGATTTGGTTTCAATTCTTTCTGAATAGATATACAAGTTCAAATATCAATTGAAATAGATTGTATTCTCATACTCTTTTCAGCAAGTACATTATCTAATATGAGAAAATGAAAAGCTAGTTTACACCAAGATCAAGGCTTGAATTGAGTAACTCTACAAAAACAATTTGAAGAAATAATTTGAAGCACACCTCAAGCCATATCCACATTAAATTTTATTGAGTTTGTAATGTTGTCAAAAGCTTACAAAAGATCTTCTTTTCCAATGCATAGATATGTTGTTGCTAGTTTTTTTATTACAATTATCTTGTACTTTGAGCTATACTACAGATACCGTAGGGAGGACTTTGAGACTAGACAAGGTCTCTCACATGAGAATCCCCATTTCTAGTTTACAACAAAACATTTCCAAATTTGATTTTTTATACCTTGAAGCTTTTAGAAGTCCCTTTAGCAAGTATGGTTTCTCTTTGCTATTCAAACAAAAGAGAGAGTAGTCTTTTATGTGTCATCAAGAACCATCAAGAAGTCGTTGCAAAACTTGTCTTTGTTGAGCTTCTCCTTGTACACTTTCCCACTGTAATGACCAGATCAAATTTTCAAAATCAGATCATTTAAAAAGAGAAGTCTCCACAATAATTCAAAGTTGTCCTTTTGAATATACAAGTTGGACATTTTATCAAACCTTTAAATTTTTTATTCACCTTCAAGTACCTCTCTAACTTTAATAGATTGCAGGGGAATCTATTCTTGGACTGATACCACAAACACACAAAATATAACCCATTGAAGAAAACTACAAACAACGGTACAAAAGTGATATTGAAGCCCACATTGAGGGCAATGTTTTAAAAAGTGCACATAGTCCACACTTCCCTAAATATGTCATTATGACATTGATCATTTTCATTCTTCGCGAATTATTTGTAGGAGACTCATGTTGCAAATATTCGAATCTACAACTAGTTTTCTGTTGCTCATTGATTGACGATCATTGTATCATGATATTTTAAAGAGATAGACATATAATTCAATAGTTCTTGCATATCTTATTACATATAGCTCTTAATGTAATTGACCTTGTTTATAGCTCCTAGAAAGTGCTCCAAAACCAAATTATAGATTCATGCAAAAGAGTAATAGAAATTCATTACAACTCTCCAGCTAATATACCAATAACACTCAACAATGAACCACTCTTTGAGTCCCTCCTCGTAAACACTCGCATTCTGTATTAAAAAAAGCTAACAAATTCAAGGATAGCAGTCAAGGACTTCTCAACTCCTAGAGTAAAGAACCTGAACATTACATCCCTTCTTCAAAACGCACTTACCTCTTTTGACCCTGTGATTTGATGGCCTTAATACAAATAGCATAGACAAAAGGTTCAAGCCCAAACATGATAAATAACGGCCCAACCAAAAAAAATAATCACATATCCTTAACTAGGTCTCTTAAACTAGACACTTATGTTACTATGTAAGTGGAACATGAACCCGCTTTTATATCCAAGCATTTTGAAAGTTGAATGAGAAAGTCACCTGGTGATAAGAGACTGGCAAAATATTCCATCCAGATGCCTTCAGAAGTCTACGTTTCAGCACAGTATGACCAAGTGGAAGACCTGAAAACATCTGAATCAGCTAGTTGTAAAATATTCTGAATTGCCTTTAACAATTGAGAAATCTAATGCCTGATCCAACATGATTCAGAACTTTTGTGTAAAGATTTTCTCAAAAAGTAACATGCCAGAAATTGCGCAAAGCTAAAGCAGGTGCAGTTTTGGAACACGCAACCTTTATTTTAAACATAGTCACCAGAATACGAAAACATTTTCAATGCTGCACCCCAGAAATAGGAATGCATACGACAATCTTGAATATGCTTCTATTGCTACACATTACAAATATTTATCCAAAAGGGAAATGCTGTCTGTGCTTTCAAAAGCTACACCATGGCAAGGTCTAAATAAACTTCAACCTGTATTTCTAGTGAAATGACTCGGCCCATCCACCTCAATGGCAATTTTTTCCTCCACCAGAGCAGCATCCAGAGAATACTCTGCACCTGTGTACTCATACACCCAGTTTTTACCCGTGCTTACAAGCAAATATTGCAAATTCTTTTGCAGCACAGAGGTGATTTTACCAGATCTTTTGTCTTCTTCCCACACCTTATGTGCCAGTTCTTCTAGAATTTTGCCTACCGACAACCTGAGATGTGAATACTCAAGCTTAAGGCAAGTGCACACTTGATGAATCTGCCCTAGCAATCTCGGTTGCTGGCAACGCTGCATAGATAGATGCCCCGACGTGGTTTGCAATTCAGAAGCTCTGCCTGAAATTGTACTCAAAAGAAGGGAGAAAAATGGCCTTTGTAGTTCCCCCAGTACAGCATAAGACCATGCAATGTTAGCAAGCTGCTCAAAAGAATAAAAATCTAAGACACTGCCACCACCATCCATTCTCTGCGCGTCTTCTACATTAAACCGTTTGGAAAACATCGTACCACTTTGAAACTCAGAATCAGTGTTGCAAAGATTACCGGTTCGCTTCTCTCCTACCTTGACTGACTGAAAGTCAGAACTAAAAACATTTCTCATCATTTGGCCATTAAAAATTGTGTCCAGAGAGTCCAGCAGAGGATGTGCCGGGTGGTTTAACGAAGCAAAGGACCAAATAACTTGAGCCAGTTCTTGTGCTTTGAAACTTTGAACAAGAGAACTAGCCCTCAGAGCTAAATTATCAAAAACAGCGGGTGCTGAATGTTGCATTGAAGCAAAGGCGCCGGCGGTATTGGCAACATTTTGTGCATTAAGCTGATCCACTTTGTCAATCACGGCCTCAGCAACAGTGTCCATCTCTGCTTCGTACAATAGTCTTCCTCCAAGCTTTGACAGTGCCCAAGCGATATTAGACAAACCTTGTGCAGAGCATTCAGGCAGAATCTCCATGGCCAAGGTAACAAGCTCACACATTTCCCTTCGCCTTGCGATAATAAGCCGCTCACTTTCAGTGGAGGAAAATCTTTCCATGTGCCTGGCGATCCTGTGGATAGCTGTTGCCACGTTTTTTGCCGTCAGAATTGAAGGGTTTTGTGAAGCTACGAGTCTGAGCAGCTCTTGTACATCCCCTGCTTCTACCAACGCTCGATGAAGACTTTTCTCGTCTCTCCATTGCTGTTGCAAACTCAATTGTGCAAATCCTGATGGCGATCCTCTAAAAGCAAACTCCGTCTTCTTCCTCTCCTTTCCACGGCTCTCCTCGTGTTGGAAATTAAAATCCTCCGCAATGTCTCCTATGCTACCTGGATCGTCCCTAGTTTGCATACTTACTCTTTCAAATTTAGGCTCTGCAGAAATACACAGAGTATCTTCTGAACAATGAACCTTTTCCTGACCACCAGTCACTAATCCAGTGGACTTCGCGCCTGCAACCTTTTGTTCCGAATTATTTTCATTTCCTTTAGCATTCCTGAATTTCTTCTTCCTCCTTCGGCTGCACAATAAAAGACGCTCAAGATCCTCAGCACAAAAAGCTCTGGACTGCAGCGTTTCGAGCCCTAATTTTCTTGCCCTCACTGCCCATTCCTGCTCATCGCCTTCATCTCTGCTGCGCACTTCAGTTTTGCAGAAGCTTTGTTTTAAGGTTTGAACAGTAGGCCGCCTTCTCTGCGGCACAGGACTAATTTCACCAATCAGCTCAGCTTCCCAATCATTCTCATCATCAATCCCCACCTCCCTCGTCATCCCACCAACAGCAGCACACACTGACAATAACCTACAGGACTTCCCTCTTGCTGCTGCTGCTGCTCCTCCTCCTCCTCCTGATCCATTTCTGTAACACAAGTGCGCAGCTCGCGTGCTGATTCTCACGCCATGGATGAATCGCTGCAAAGACGATGAAGATGGGCCTGTTAGCAGCACGGCATCGTCCCATCCAGCAGCAGCAGCAGCAGAAGAGAGCCTCATGTTCTTCTGAAATCAAAGAGTGAAGAGTCAATTGGACTTAGCATGGAAGTGAAACCAATCCCCTCCTCCACCACCACCATGAGCTTTTCATGCTCATCCGTTTCCTTTTGAATTTGGGTTTTTTTTGGGTGTGCTACTCCTCCTGGCTGTGAGACGGTCCTTCATGCTTTACCTGCAATTTCATCTTGATTAGGTAGTTTTACAAGAAGATGTTGCTAATGCTTTCAACTCTGTTTCAAGCGGCTATCTCTCAAGAATTTCATGGTGCTCAAGATCACCCAATGCTTGAATCATGGAGCTTGTATAGTTACCAAGTTCAAGAGACTTCTTGTCTTCCTTTACATACCAAGTATCTTCCCTTACCAAGCATCTTGTCTAGTTACCAAGTTCAAGAGACTTCTTGTCTTCGCTTACATGGAGCTTGTCTGGTTACCAAGTGTCTTCCCTTACCAGCATCAACCATACTCAATGTCCACTTCAACCTCTTTTCCTACCAAGCTAGTCATCAACAAAGGGCACACGTAATATGCAAACTAGCACTAACTTTCCTCAATGAGTGTCCCATGAGACTAACTTAATGTACATTGGATATTCTATTCTCTTCCTAAATACAAGTAAGTTAATCTAGTTTCATTCATGCCGCCAAAGTGCAACCTTACGAACTGAAGCATTCGAACTTCGTCATTGCCCGTAAGTAAGACGTAAGGAACCCGTAACGCTTCCTCTTACGAGACATGAATGTTGCTAGTTGTAAGACATAAGGAGCCTGTAAGGCTTCTCCTTACGAGGCATGACGGTCGTTGCTTGTAAGACATAAGGAGCCCGCAACTCATAACTCGTAAGTGAGTCATAAGGAACTCGTAAGTGTCATGAAGAACTCGTAACTCGTAAGGAAGGCTGTTACGAGGGCACTACGACGTTGCCCGTAACAAGCCCATAGGGAAGCAGGTTACGAGGCACTATGATCATCACCGTAACAAGCCTGTAAAAAAACCTATTACGAGTCAATACGACTACTGCCCATTAGGAGCACGTAATGGAACTTTCTACAAGGCATTACGAACAGATTACAAGCAACCACCATAAGATGGCGTGTCTAACGAAGATCCTACGGACAACTTGGTAGATGTTGATAAATAACTGGAACAAGGCTTACGACTTGCATTAAAAACTAATTCATTCTTATAATCATTTCTTGTAATAAGACTTTTGTCTATAAAAGAGAGATGTGTCGAAGATGCAAATGATGCAACAAAGATGTAAGTAACTTGATGTAGCACACTTCTATGCAGCACATCTAGACAGAGATAGCAAGTGTAAAGCCATCGTATGACCTTCATGTCATCTTGGCAATTGTAAATCAAAATAAGCTTTGGGCATGCGGTTATCACTGTGATTGTATTGTGCTCATTATCATTTTCTGTCGATTTGTACATGGTACTTGCTGGATTCAATCCTAATTTCTTAATGCATTAATGTCAGTAATGAATGAATGCTTGTCTAATTCATCTCTTTTGTAATGTGGCTCTTGTATCGTTTCGTCTGAACTGTCTGTTGTTTCTACTTCTACGCATTAAATGAATTTGTATATGGCTACGTAATCAATTGAATCAATCCTTACGATTTCAACAAAAATCAAGATCTACCTTGGCACCACACTAGATGAGCTCCATAGAGCTAGCCTCAAAGTATTCAAGCAGGCTAACCAGCACAGGCCAACATACCATGAGTCTTTTCAATAACCAATCAAGTTAAAATGCCAATCAACGAAATAAAAATTGGAGCCAACCCAACTAATTAGCATATTGTCGAGCCTAGTGTTGATGCATCTTATCTGACTCAAATTGCTAAGAAAAAATTGCGACTGGTCCTTGTCAATTGGACCTAGCTCAAAGGAGAAACCGAAATGGTAATTAGCCCCAAATTTGTCTTTACTAATCAATTCTGAGAATGTAAAGTCAAATTGACATCAATTGGTCTTCGAGACCATCGTCATGAGGTGGGCATTGAGCTTGGCTTATCTTGGTAAGGAGAGTGGGTGAATCTTAGAATTTCTCTAGTTGCTAAGTTATTGATTACATGTCTTCCATGGTAGTTATTATGTGATCCAATCCCTCTCCTCGCAGAGTGACCAAGTGCATTTAGTTATTGCACAATTTTTTAAACTAAGAATATCTTTTGGGGCTTAGATCGCAAATCGTGAGTTTGGCCAAGAGTCATTGTGGCTCCTATATGCACATTGTAATAGGAGTCATCACAATTCATAGTCAAGCTTTAGAGCTAGTTGGACTACAACTAAGTGATTAACTCATCCACAAATCGGAGACTCAGTCAAAAAATTTATTTTCATAGCTAATTCAAATGTTTGAGACTTAGTTGTGTTTGCTTAGACTTGCTCTAAATATGTACACTTTAAGAGACCAAGGTCAAATGTGAGTCTTCTAAGAGCATCTTTTTTAGAGTCTCGAGCCAAAGGCTTGTCAATATGATCTAAGCTACCAAGAGTAGGCTTCATTTGTCAATCTTATTTAACATAAAATAAAAGCCCTATATAACAAGCGTTTGGACTTCAATCATTTTAAGGGGAAGCACCTCAAGGAACAATTGTAGAGCAAAACCACCCAACCAATGAGAAGCCACCGATTATTCTCCAAGTAGCATCACCCCCAAGCCACAAGATGGGATGCAAGCTTAGAGAGAGAAAAACTAGTAGAGAAAAGCCACAAACGTTAATGGTAGTAGGGCGAGTTCCCACCAAGATATATAGTCTAACTTTTTCTTTACACACTACCATGAAAGCCAAAAATATTTCTAGAAGTAGTTTTTATTACTATTGATACTCTACACGTGCCAATAATCGTCCTAACCCATGCACTAGCTCCACATATGTAACTGGGCCCTCACAAGGTTATTAATTACAATTTTGGCCTAGTCTGGAATAACGAGACGTGATTAATAATCTTGCGTCCTGGAGTATCCATGTATCCAAGTCTAGAATTGTGCCAAATTCAGTATATAAGACATGGACATAAAACTCTTCCCCCCTGAACTGCTTATGTCCTCATAATGGAACTTACTGAGGATGTTCTTCTTTATGCTTTCAACTTTCTCTCACGAATCGTCATCCTCAGTTTGAGCTTTCCACCTAATCAAGCACTCAAAGATAGAATGATTTCTAAATTGTTTATTCTAGTTTTGAGTACTCTCTCAAGTTCCAAAGGTACATTAAGCGAAAAATGTTCTAAATGGGATACATCCTCATTAGATCCAACTATATCACATTTATATAAACTTAATTTGAACCAGCTCACATGAAATATTGGGTGTGTAGTAGATCTTTCTTGAAGATCTAGTTTGTAAGCTAAAGAACCAATTTTCGTAAAATCCTGAATAGTCCACAATATCAGGTAGATAGTTTATAATGCTTGCATGTACATAATGTCCTATAATCTTTTGGAATTCTAAGATATACCTAGTCATCAACTTTAAAACTTATGGAATATCTCTTCAGATCAGCATAGTACATAGCTCTTTCTTAAGTACTATGGATACTATCCTTAGCCAATTGCAATATATATATATATATATATATATATATATATATATATATATCATGCTAGAAATCTACAACCTTCTAGATCTTAACAGATTTCGTCTCCACATTAACGAAAGATCTAGGTTGACAGCCATGCATAAGCGCATTCTACTATATAGTATGCAAACTCAATCAAAGGAATGTAATCTTCTCAATGAGATTGTCTATGAGAAACATATGTCCTCAACATATCTTCCACAGTCTGATTAGCCTTTTATGTTTGGCCATCTGATTCATGATGATTAAAAGAACCAAAACTAAGGGAAGTTTCCAACTTACGAAATATTGATGACCAGAAGTGGTTTTGAACTTGGGATCTCTATCACTAACAATGTCACTCGGCAATCCATACGACCCAAATAATCTTTCAACAAAGATCTGGCTAATTCAGAAGTTTTTATATTTGACTTAATTTGTATGAAGGCAGCTAACTTAGTTAACGTGTCCATTACACCAAATAGAATCATTTTGTCGTTGGGTCTTTGGAAGCCCAACTACAAAGTCCATTGATATACTCTCTCATCCCTTATTAGGGATATCCAATGGATGCAGCAAACCACCAGCTTTAATACACTCAACCTTAGCTAGTTGATAGGGCTTGCATTATATCACATATGACTCAACATATGGCTTGAGTTTAGGCCAATAAAACTCTCTTTTGACCAAGTCAAGAGTCTTGTGTCTACCAAAATGTCCTGCACATTGTATGGCATGACATTCAAACAAAATCTTACGTTTGAGCTCATCGTCCTCTAGTACACAAACTTTCTCATTCCGAAATAGCAATCCATCTTGAATGGTAAATGGTTCCACAGTTTTCTTATCTTTCATTGTTGACTGAAACCCTTGTGAACTCATCCCAACATTTTCATCATTTCTTCTGGTTCGAATAATGCCCCAATTACAACCAAAATGAGAATCACTTTCATATCATCCTCTGAATGAAAGATATAGATCCGTAGAAATCTAAGTGAAAGACAATTCATTTAATTCACCAATCCGACTAAGAGCATCCACGGATTAGAGTTGTCTCTTATATAATAGATTTCATGAACAAATTGTTGCATCAATTTGGCCCATTGGGCTTTTCTACTCCAAAGATCATGCTGATTACAAAAGTACTTAAGAGGTTGGTGTTTAGTATATGCTATAAACTTACTATCATACAAGTGGTGTCCCCAAGTTTTAAGTGCATGGATAACTACAAATAATTCATTTTCCTGCGTAGTATAACACAACTGAGGACCAATAAATTTCTTGCTTTCAAACGCTAGTGGCCTATCATTCTATAATAGAACGGCTCCAATTGCAATATCAATTGCGTCAGTTCTCATGACATAAGATTCATCTAGATCTGCAATCTGTAAGATAGGAGCCGAAACAATCAGGGCTTTAAGTTTTTCAAATTTCTGATTCAATTTCTCATTTCATACAACAAGTGGCCTAGATTGATTTTCTCTTTTTCTTCTTGTTAACAGCCTTTTGTCAAATTATTGAGTGGTGCCGCCACTTTGGCATAATCCTCAATATATCTCCAAATGAAAACCATGAATCTTAGAAATGATTTAACTTGCTTGACAGTTTGTGGGATCGGCCAATCAACAACTATCTTGATCCATAATACCTCTTTAGTAGTGGTTGTAAGGCCTTGTACTTGACTTCACATGAAGATAAAGATATAGTGTCTTGTTTCTTGGATAACCAAGACACAAGATTGTCTCCAATAAAGATAGTAAAGCACTAGTAGACTTTCTATCCACTTTGTCACTTGCAAAGTCTGAATTCGAGTAGGTAACCATTGATAGATTTTCACTTTTATAGATCAATACATAATCAAGTGTGGAAGTTACATATCTCAAGATCCTTTTGGCCGATTTCCAATGGAAAAACCTTTGGATCTTGCATGAATTGACTCAATTTATGCACATCAAAGCTCAAATCTGGCCTAGTAATTTTCAACCATATAAGGGAGCCAATAAGACTCATGTAAAGGGTGATGTCCTCGAAGGATCTTTCATCCCACTATCATGACACACTAGATTTGGATCTACCTTGGAGATACACCAACCAAACAAAGTTTGATTATCCCACATGTGTCTGAGTAGTATAGTTCATACAGGTCCAGCATTGTCTTTTAAATCCATTTTGATCCAAAACAACCCTTTGATAGCTATCAAGATTCAACTACACTCTTCAAAACTAGATTTTAAGCCAAAAATCTTTGATGAAAACAATCCAATATTAGTTGCCTTTGATACCATGTGTACTTTTCACATGTGTGAAGACATCTCAAACAATGTGAATGATCTCCTAAGATGTGTGTGATACACATAGATCTACCTTTCACAAGATACAAGAAATGTAGCTCCAAAATTTAAGGCAAGAGCACTCAACACATGCATCTATCACTTACCATTTATCACACATAATGAGAGGCAAATTTGGATGAAAAAAGCTAAGTATAAAATTGGCTTGCTCTTGGATAGATAGAGAATGCTACATCAAGCTCTCAGGTAGAGAGAGAGTCTAGAAAATAATCTAAGTGTTGGAGCATGCAAACTCCAAATATCTCATAAAAAAACTAAGTGTGGACTCCATCTCACTCTCACTCATAGTAGTTCGAGATCCATGAAGAGTGAAAATGGAGCTCAATTATTGGACCTCTCTAATATCACCTCTTACTATGATTGGACCACTTACATGCCACCTCTTACACAGATTGGACCGTTTTGGTGCGTCTTACAATATGATTGGTCCAAATTGACAAATGAAATCAAGAGTTGCTATGTCACTAGACCTCTACCATCAAGCCAAGTGTAAGTAGCCTACACTATCATGAGCTAATCCAACTCTAAATTTGGCCTAATCATTTATTTACAAGTGTACAATGAGTGGTTTTGATAGAGGACCCCCAAACATCAAGATAGATGACTTTTACAATTGGCACAAACATAACATAACACAAATAGTGCAATTTAAAGCTTATGATGCGAATTTGTAAATTTGGAAGATATTTATACAAAAAGTGAAAATAGCGTGGAGATGAATCAAATAATCTATCTCTTTTCAAAAATAAGTTAATGATGTGAACAAAGAGGCACTCTACATATTTTATGAGTTGCATGGGTGAGAAATTTAGCTCGTTGTAGACAAGCTGAAAACATCCTCATGGAATTCAAAAAGGTCAAAAGCAAATATTAAGAGCATCATGAGAAAGAAAACTTATTGAATCCATCCTCCACGAGATAGTTGAATGTCGCAAGTATATGTGAACTTGTTGTTGTTAGCTAGCAACTTTTGGAGGCACTGCACTGCTATCATACCGAAATTCCTAGAGAAAGTTATGTACTCTGCAAGTACATCAGTACCTCAGGCCACAAAACTATAAATAAGAGAGTCATGTCCCATTTCCTTCATTTTTACAAGGTGAAGAGGATACAGAGAGTACAAATATCTCATGCAAGGCCTTGAGACCAAGTGAGTCTAATAAAAGACTCCTGAATAATCCACTTGAGATGCATTAGATATCAAGTGTTGTGATATTGTGCTTGGAATCAAATAGGTTCTGTTGCGGTCTGAAAGATCAAAGAATGAATGCAACCCCTACTGAAGGAAATACATTTTTGAAGAAAAAAATATGACTACAAAGATTGATATGGAGTATGATTTGTTTAATCTATCTTATCTTACAAAAGGCGTTATTAGCTTGCTTTCCAAAATCCATACATAATAGAAGTGCGAATTGGATTTATTGCTTAAGCGTAAACCAAAAATTATGTTCTTTGTCGCTTAACAATTTTAGGATAGTCATAGATCCTTCTGCTACAATGGCAAATTCAACTTGTTGTTGCAGAAGAGTCTTCTTTCACTTGTATCCTCATGTTGCACACTTGCAACAACAACAGCCAATGTGATTTCTTCTTCCTTCATTCAGAGGATGTTGACAACAAGATTTTTATATGTTTCAAACATTCCACAACCAAAATATCCTCACTCCCAACTAGTCTCCCAGTTGATGCAATTGGTCAATTTTAGTTTATCTTCATCCTCTTTCATCTATCCCTCTCAGAAGAATTGGTTTTTTGTTTGATAAACAGATGATAGATTTACCAAAGACTCCCTTGGTGGTTGTACTTGAATGAATCCACTTAGCTGGTTCAATAATGACGTGTTCAACCTCAGCTTGAAGTAACTCTTCCTCCCTCGTGCCAAAAACTTCTTGACATTGTTAGAATTTTTCCCTTCACATGTGAGCTCCTTGCCAGTGACAATCTCCCAAAGTCATTTTTATATTGGCTTCGAAAGACTTATGCACAAGCGGAGATGGCGGATGGAGGGATCACGGATAATTTTTCAATTTTCTTTGCTCGAATACACACTCAGATGATTAACCTACTTAGGCTAGATACTCACAAGCAATCATTGAACACATTTGATTTATCAAACTTAATGCACTCAATGAGTATTAACGGACGACTACTTCCATCGTTTTCGTGTTTTATATACTTTTGTTGTCAACTACTCATTTTTCATCATTTGGTTGGACGATAACGATCCAAACCAAAAGAGATATTTGTTGGATGAGTCTCCTTCTTACCAATCGTCTAATCGGTTTTAATCTTCATCTATTGTTTATCCAGTTCTGCGGATTTTTCCGTGTTTTTATATGATCTGTAGAATTACAAGTGTTTTTACACAGTCTGCAGAAATATATGGAGTTTGAAACAGTGTCGCCTTTTTTGCCTGTCAAGAATCCCGTTGAAAAATGCAGTGTCGTCTTTTTTGCATTTTTCACTTGACAGAAATCTCGTGTAAAATCAGTGTCGCATTTTTCGCCTTTCCCAAAGAGCCTCAAATGTTAAGGAAATGACTCTGGCAAAAGTCTGGGGTAAAGCTGAATGAGATTTAAGAGCACCTTTGTCTTTTTTGCATTTTTTGCGAAAAACTCGACACTGTGTCGCCTGTGGCTGTTTTGGTTCATTTCTGCAAAGCTACAATTTTGGTTCATTTATGCAAATAGAACGTTTACGGCCAATTTCACCGCTTATCAGCAATCAATGACAAGGAACCGGATGGATGTCAACGGATCACCAGCCAACTAGCGATCGCAATTGACGACCTAATTTCTTAGTATAAATAGTTGTTCATATTCATACATTTTAATGATCATCAAGTTATCAGAAGAAGTTTTCAAATAGTTAGCTCTTTCTCTCAAGCCCACGAGCTTGAACACTCCTGAGCATTCTAGCTCACTTTTGTAGAACACCTTATCAGAAAGATCTCGATTCTACTAACAAAGTGCGCAGTTTACTTGACAAAGGATGAGAAATGAACTCGAACTCGAAACATTTCTATTCGTGATCAACCTCGAAAGATTTGCAAAATTTATCTTGCTTGAAACTCGAAAGATTCGCGAACAAGTTCTTGTCGCGAAATATTTTGTTTCTTGTTCAAAGCTTACGTGTCGCAAAATTTTCGCCTGTCGTAAACAATTCGCGAAATATTTTGGATTCTTCTTCAAGCTCAAAATTGTCATCTGTCGCGAACAATTCGTGAAACACGAAGATGTCGCAAAGAGACAAAGTGTCGCGAACAATTTGCGAAACATGAAGCTTAGACGAAAAGATGGACTGTCGTGAATAATTCGCGAACAAAAATTTTTGGACCCTTGAAATAAAGCGTTTATTTGAATATCAGGAGTCGTAAACAGTTAGATCTACTGTTACAGAGAATTCGAAGGTCAAAAAGGGTTGTAAATAAAAGGCCAAAAGACCTGTCCTATAACAATATAAATACATGTGCACTACTCGTTGTAAAAACACTCTCACATAGAAGAGACTCTAAGACTCATTCAATCAGAGACACAACAGCGAGATAAGACAGCAAGAGATGTATATTGGTGATTCAAATTCAAAGTTTTAAAAATTCACTTTTGATCAATAGTTTATGTTTGTCTAAAATTGTCTTAAGTTGTCTCTTAATTCCGCCTATTAATTTCGCACGCTATATTCAATCAAGGTAAAATTGTTCTATTAGTACATAGATCATAAATAGACCCGATTGAAGACACTGATATTGGTTTGATTTATTCAAACTTTCATCGTGTTCTCTGTGGAAGAATAATTACTATTTTTTTCTACAGTGGTATCAGAGCAAATTATCAATGGTGATACAGTGGTATCAGAATGAATTAGAGCTGATATCGAGGTATCAGATCATACAAAGTCGACACAGTGGTATCCTTACATCCCTCTCAGCATTCTTCATACATCCATCAGCAAGCCCCTAGCTGAAGGTTATTCAAAAAATAGAAGATGTCGTCGATCGACAATATTCAAGCTAAGATCACTACGATCTTGGATCCAGAAGGTTCAAACTATTTGATATGGAAATTAAAGACTTCACTCATACTGAAGGGCGAAGGTCTTTGGCAATAAGTTGAACCAATAGAGGAGAAGCCACCTACTCCTAACAAAGAACATCGAGAATGGAGTTTGAGAAATGACAAAGCTATAGCAATTATTGCATCTTCAGTTCATGACAATATAATGCTAGATCTCACATCAATTTTGGAAGCAAAAGATTTATGGGAAGAATTGCAAACCAAGAATGAGACTTGATCTCATAATCAAATCATGTTTTTGAAAGACCAATTAACTTACCTACAGTGGGACGACAAAGACCTGAACACATTCATATGAAAGATAAAAGATCTGTTTATTTCCTTGCAGAATTCTGGTGCAGAAAATGCAATATCAAAGGAAAAATAGCTTAGTTATTTTCTTCGAGCCCTATCTAGGTCATTCCACACAATTCGAACCTTATTGGCAAAAGATGCGACAATGACACTTCAAAAGGCAATAGATGGAGTCAAAGAGGAAGTAGAAGCTCGTGAACGCAATGCTATGACGACAATGGTGATTCCAAAAATTCTCTATTTACTCAGAAGAATAAATCTTCTAAGAAGTCTAAGTTTAAGAGGGAGTCGTCTAAAAAGAATGAGTCTGAGATAAATGATCAACAATTTGGAAAACAACAGAAAAATTTTGGTGATAAGAAGATCTGCAACAAATGCAAAAGATCATGTCACACAGAAGATAAGTATTGGTTAAATTCAAAGATTGAATGCATTCATTGCCATAAACGGGGTCATGCAGCAGTAGACTGTTATCAGAATCCCAGAAATAAAAAGGAGCAGAATTGAAGCGAGCCTTCAGATTCAAACTATGTCGAAGACAAAGTAGAATGCTCCAGAGCAGCAGAAGACAGGACGACAAGGAACTCAGCAGCATATGTTAGTACTGATCTATGTTGTTCAACAAATTTAATTCAAGAAGTAGTACTTGATTCGGGAGCCACATCATATTTTGTTTCCTCGAAACAAATTTTATCTGAGTACAAGAAGACGAATTACTCAAGATTCATTATACTTGGAGACGATTCTAAGCACGTGGGTAATAGAACTGGTGTATTATGGCTGGACACGAATCAAGGTGACAAGAAACTGGAGGAAGTTCTTTATGTCCCTACTCTTGATAATGATCTTCTATCTGTAGCTAAGATAGTCGATACAAGCATGTCAGTAACCTTCACAAAGAACTCTTGTAATTTGTTTGAGGAAGATTCTGATAACCTAGTTGCTAAAGGCAACAGAGAAGAAAATTTGTATCACTTGAACATTCGAACACGAATCGAACAAGCCAATCAAATTCAAGAACCGACAGATATTCTGTGGCACAAGAGGCTATGTCAGATGAATATGGAAGCCTTGTACCAAGCCAACAAAAGTCAGAGAATTGAAGGAGTCGAAATCATCAGTAGAGATATTCGAACTACCTACGAATCCTGTCTTAAAGGCTAGATGACTAGAACACCTTTCAGTAAGAATGTTTATAAAGCAACTAAGGTACTTGAAATTGTGCAGTCAGATATCTGTGGACCATTTGGAGTATTGTCGTTGGGTGATGCAAAGTACTTTATTATGTTTATTAATGACTTCATCAAGTTCGTTGTAGTATACTTTATTCGTACTAAATCTGAAGCTTTCGAGAAATTCGTTGAGTATACAAATTGGGCTGAGAAGCAGACAGGCAATAAGTTGAAGCAGATTTGCACAGATCATGGAGGTGAGTACATTTTCAATGAGTTCAAAGTTTATTGTACTGATCGAGGTATTATGCATACAAAGACTGCATCATACACACCTCAGTACAATGGAATAGTTGAACGAAGATATCGTACACTTATGGAAGCTGCCAGGTGTATGATGGCTCATGTGAAGGCACCAAAATAGTTGTGGGCAGAAGCAGTGGCTACATCGAATTATCTTCAGAATCGTATTCTGAAATCTTAAATACCGGATAAAACTTCTCATGAGATATGGTGGAAGCCGAAGCTAAATCTAGCACATGTTTGGACATTCGTGAAGCGTGGAGGGGAAACCATGGAGTAAACTGCTCGTAGAAGAACTGTGAAGGGGCGCGATCCAACCCTGCTCCTGCTCGTTATCTCTCTCTCTCTCTCTCTCTCTCTCTCTCTCTCTCTCTCTCTCTCTCTCTCTCTCTCTCTCTCTCTCTCTCTCTCTCTCTCTCTCTCTCTCTCTCTCTCTCTCTCTCTCTCTCTCTCTCTCTCTCTCTCTCTCTCTCTCTCTCTCTCTCTCTCTCTCTCTCTCTCTCTCTCTCTCTCTCTCTCTCTCTCTCTCACATGAGGAAAGTTGCAGCTGGAAGCCTTTTTGAAGTGGCGGCCATTTTGGTTTCGGGGTTCCCTTATGCATTTTAGTGTATGGAGACCTAGGTCATGCATAACCTTAAAGGTATGTTACCTTAGGCAGTAAGTTGCATGTGAAGGGGAGTGACCGGGAGGCTCGACCTTCATGCAAGGGGCTTCGACATTTTTGCAATTTTGGGAATTGCGAATCAGTTTATGGATTCTTAATATGTGCCAAATGATCATGGACGGTATCGGATTTTTGACAGGTTGTAACTTTGATGATGGTTCGTAATGAGATTTTTGAACTCAAGTTACTAGCACCCAATTGAGTGGAATTTTGGATTCCTGGTGTTTAGGTTTCAAAATTTAAATCTTGGTTTTGATATTGCTTCCCGAACTCTGCAAGTATCTGTCAAAACAATACTTGATCATGTGCTCATGTTCACCGGCTAGGTTAAGTGCACCAAATAACTCTAGTAACCAGGAATACACAGTTGATTCATACAAGATTAATCGTGCACATATGTGAATAATCTCACTATGACCCACCAGTACATAAACACATTCTTATTTGGCAGATTCCTCCAGAACCCACATATGTTACTCACATATCTCACTGAGATCTTGTAACTCAGCTACAAAATAATTTCTATTCCTCATGAGCAAATAACATATCCGAGAAATTTTTTGAGATGAATAACATTCACTCTCAATAGTTTTCCAATCCAAGTTACCTTCTAATTACATAATTCCTCCACTAAATCAACCCCTCTCTGATCCTAGTACTAAAACTAAGATTAGGTTGATCTAATACAAAACTCTCAGATTTAAATTCTGATCAAACTTACTTCTATTCCAATCAAAATGGAACTAGTAACCTTTGACCTTTTACTGTACTACTTATAGATAATGATTCAAATATCAAACCTGTTTAAGCTCCAGATTGTCCACACAATCCCTAGAGAATTTCTTTTATTCAAAAAGTTCCAATTAGGTATCTTACTCTGAATCTATCCGAAATTACTTTCAGACCAAATCTCATTTCTATACCATAGCTGGTTCTCTTCTGAAAACTATGCAACCCACATATTTCCAAATAGAATTTGATCCCATCACTTCACCCCTCCTTTTAAAGAAATTATAAATTTCAATAAAAGTTAACTGGAAAGATGATATATGAAAATATCTAAATCCAAGAAAAGTCAATAATAAGTGCATTCCAATAAAGGATTCACTCTATTACAAACAGGACTTCTCCTTCAAATATTTCCAATCTGAGTGATAGAACTACTATTCCATTGAAATCCATTTATGCAACAGAGATATTCTAGGTTTAAAAAATTGAAACATTTTAACCTTAGAATTTATCTAAATTCCAAGTTTATTCACACAAGTAGTAATTTATACGACATAACAGTCTTTCAAAAGAATAACTTCATATTGGAAATAATCATTTAAACCAGTCTAATGTCTTATATTTAGAAAATTGCTAAGAAGGAAAGGATTAATTAAGAAAGCGAGAAATAGATTTGAGGGCCTCTGATTTTGTAAATAATGAGATACCACTTTGGGATCTAGATTAAACCTCAAAATTTTTCAAAATACCCCACATTTGATCAAACAGTTTTATTTTTCCCATATCACGACTAGGTACTAAAACACACCATTGATCATCAGATCTTTACAGTCCTAGAATTGCCTTTCCAAAATTATTGATGTCCCATACCATCAGCTTTTCATTTCAGAAAACCCTTACCCGCCTTATCCGATATTCTAGAGATCCACTGATCATCTAGTTGTCCTATAATCACTATAGGATATTGTCTCCTGTTTCCATATACTGGAGAATCCATTTATTTGGATGGCTGACATGCCTATCAGATGGATACCACAAATCCACACCTGATTCTATGACTTAGACAGAAGAATTAACATGGTTCAACACTACATTCTGATCCTTACAGGTTAATGATAAACTTCAAATCCCCTTGAATCCAAGAGCATCAACTCTAGGGACAAGCTTCAATCAGCTAATAAATCCAATGCACTTCATATATCAGATATTACTTCTAACATCACAATTTACATCCGAAATTGCGGATAACTCAATGGTTACAAAGATATAAGCTATGAATTCAACTAAATGAATTCTATCCAAAAAATTAATAACTGGTACTAAACAATTATTTACGAGGATTACTGAAATCCTAATCATTTCCTGATCACACTTACTACCACTGATGCCCACTCTTCTTCCCTCCTTAGAATTTTCAGTTTCTTGAAAATCTTTCAACTAAGGTATCCAGAAGACTTAATGACATAAGTAAATGTTTAAAATTAAATACTATAGGAAAAAATCTGAAATAATTTCATTTCTGTTCTATACTTGGGCTGAATATCTGCTATATCAAAAATCATTTACTAGTATGTGAAACAATACTAGTCTGATCTTTTAAATATGATTCACCTTAGGATTTTATTGGAAATGAAATCAGTTTTATGATTCCTATTATTACACTTTTTTCAATAAAATTGGACTGTTTGCCTCTTTCAACCTACTGGCTTAAGAATTACTTTGTTAAAATTATCTGTAATTAATGGGAAATAAGATTTGGATTTGGGTATATCTACACTGTATCCCCCCAAAATAATATTGTTGAATAAAGAAATACCTCCATTAATTATTTAACAAGTATCTCAAAAGCTTGGATTTGTTAAATTTTAATGACCACAATCATCAAAACCACACCTACTTATAGGTGTTCCACCAATTTGAAAAGGAGAAAATCGAAAAAACTCAATTTAACTCCATTTACTAAGAGTACTGATCCTCCAGAGTTAAATGGTTTAAATACCATCGTACCAAGGAATCAAATTCCTAAACTGGGTATATGCCTAAGAACCGTACCATACCCCTCGTTCCATCAAGATCGGTTTCGACAAATTTTTTACCGGAAATCGAACCACGAATACAATGGTAGTAAGGTTCCACACAAATTATGGGCTTACCGGCAGATGTCGTGTAAGCCAACTAACCAGCAAATAAGGCCTTAATACATGCATATTGTTCCTAAGGAAATCCCTACGGATCTTTCTATGGAAGATATATGAGTTAACTAATTAATGATTTGGATAAAGATCTAAATGTGGTGTTATACATGTATAATTAAAAGCTGCACCTGGACATTGAGATTTCTGAATCATAAACAATTAACTTGAGTAGTTGATTACTCCAGGATGAAATTAATTGGTAGAATGATCAGTGTGATGAGGATTCACCAGAAACTGATAGTTTTGGTTTATATTGCTTGTAAGACGCATGATTAGTGAATCATTAGGTTCATCAGTTAAAATTATGTGCATTGGATATACAATATTCTTGGGATAGAGTATTCCTTAGTTACCAAATAGACTCAGCTCATTAGTGATTGTATCCCAGAGAGCTCAATTGGATAACGAATCATGATGGATCCAAGAATAATAACTGAATTGATATTCAATAGGACTTTGGGTATCTAGATGTGATTTTGGATTGTAATCTAAAGTTTTTGTAGTTGAAGATGATTGTCATCTTGGTATGCGTTGAATCTTGCACTTCAATTAAATAATCATGTTTTGAAAGTATTCCTAAATCCAATATTTTCTTAATAGAAAGATTTTGGAATGACTCTTACTTTTTTAAAGTTATGTTGGACATATACTCCAGTATCCTGCAAATGATTAAGTATGATTTTGGATTCCAGTGAATTATGATTGACGAATCATATGAGTCTAAATATTTATGGTTGACAAATCATAAATAGATATTTAATTATTGTCAGGGGATTACAAGAAATTGTAATGACTCTTAAGTGTGACGATTAAGTCTTAGTTTGTTAATTGAGTAAGAATTCAAATCAGAGTTTTGAATCTCTTTACTCCAGTATTTTAATTGAGAACCTATGGATCTCACAGACAGTATTTTATTTATCTAGTGGATGCTATTCTACTACAGTTTATGGTCTGCAGATGCTTGAGTACAGTTTTCTCATTTGATTGGATCTCTAGTTGTCATAGGAGACAGACAAGTTGTAGTGTATTTCTTTCCTTGCATAACCTAAATCCAAGATCTAGTCAATCTAGCATCAAAGAGACGAAGTTAGTTGTCACGCGTAGTTTCGTTCCCATGAGAGCGATAGTATATTTCAGATATCAATCATGAATGGAGGATTTACATCTAACTCTAATATCCATAATCCTACAATCCATTAACACTACAATCCACAACAAAGATAGCTTACCCTTTCTCTCTCTCCCTTTCTCTCTCATAAAAAGTATAATAACACACAATCCCAATAACATTCAGATCCAACACTTAGCAAAAACCAAAGAAAGCATGAGAGATGGAGGAAAAGCAATAGAGAGTAAGGGCATTCATCCCGCTTTATTGAAATGAGGAGATGAACATGAGGAGCAACTCAAGTTGGTCTCTTTTTTATAGTAGAGAGGAGGACCCTGACCTCTGAATACTATTGGTCCATTTCTGCCTCTCTAATTATTCAAATTTAAAAAAGAGCGGGAACCATCCAAATTGGAGGGAAACCCAACTTTATTCACTAACTTGACATTTAGGCCCTGCGACATTAAAAGTCCCACAAAAAGGGCCAACTTATAGGTGAATTTGGTGGGTCCATTACACTGAATAGTAGTTGGGCTGATCAGTTCTGAACAAAAATTTGCAGACATATACAGTATTGTGAAAATAGGCTATAAAAATCTCGACAAAGGTTTCTGGGGATCTGAACCTAATAGGCGAACGTTTTCCAGGGCTGGCGAAGGATGAACCTTCGCCCAAGTGGGTCCTTCGCCCAGGTACTGTCATAATGCATTTTTTCACAATCTGAACCTATGGACAACCTAATTTTGACATTTTAAGATCATCTAGCATGTCGGCGAAGATTCATAATGAGGTTAAGGTGCTTGGCGAAGATTCCCAAAATGGCATATTACTGATCCTTCGTCTGACTCCAAAATTGGATTTTTTTCTGGACAAAAACCTGTGCCCACTTCAAATTAGATAAATCTGAAGTGGATGTACAGTATGAGAGCTCAACGAAGGTTTCTGATACTGTATAGGCCACATCTGACCAAAACAATGATTTTCTAAGTCATTTTTCATCAAAAAAACTGTCCTTTCTTTTTTCCCATGCTGATGACTTTTCTGACTTTTGCTCATCAATCTGTTCTCATTTTTTTTTCTTTTTCTTTTGTTTTTTTCAAAAAAAATCGGAACAATCAAATACTGAAAACAACAAATTGAAAAACAAATAAAATTAAAAACCCAATGAGATCAGGTTTTCTGAACAAGCGGAGCAGACTGCCAAAACTTGTGTAATTCACCGGGGTATCAAATCTTTTTCCATCCAAGTGCTCAAAAATTATTGTGCCATAGTTCAAGATTTCCTTCACTTTATACAGGCCTTCACCGATAAACTTCAAATTTCCCTTGATCAGCTTGGTTTTGTACATCAATGTGATATCTCCTGCTTTCATATCTTTTTTGTGCAATCGATGATCGTTTCATGTCTTGCAGCGGGTTTTCTCTGTTGCTACCACATGAACTGCCATCAATCGGGTTTCACATAATTTGTGCAACGCTTCATGACGGAGTTGTAAAGACTTATCATCATTTAATCGTTCCGTTGCTGCTATGCGTAAAGATGAGATCAAAAATTCAATCGGCATGACAACATCTTGATCATAAACCAGTTGAAAAGGTGTTTGATTTGTACTATTTTTGTAAGCGTTTCTGAATGCCTATAACACTGCATACAATTTATGTTCCCAGTTAGACCGACTCGCTTCAATTGTCTTTGTCATGATGGTGCAGAGAATCTTATTGGAAGATTCAGCTTGGCCATTCTCTCTGGGATAGTAGGGAGTGCTAAATCTGTGTATCACAAAAAAATCTTCCAGTAAACACTTTATTGTTTGATTAACAAAGTGTGTACCCCGGTCATTGACAATCTCGATCAGACTCCAAATCTGATTATAATATTTTCATACAGAAACTTGGCAGTAGATTTCCCATCAGCAACTTTGACAGCTTTGGCTTCAACTGGTCATATAATCAGTTGCTACGATAATGTATCGGGCCTGAGATCCTTGCGTGGCAGAATGAATAGGACCAACATAATCCAGTCCCAATTTTGCAAACGGTGCTTGCGATAAAACCGGATGCAAGGGTCCATAACTCTATCGATAGGCCGTCGTGCTCGCTGGCAAACATTGTCAACAATCAGAAATACAACATCAAGCATTCACCATAAACAATCACCAAGTAGAGAGACAGAAGAAGAACACGCAATATTACACTAACTTCATATTGAATAGAAAATGTACATATAAACCCTGAACCCTGATAGAGAGAGAAAACCTACGAATAGACTAATAGACTAGCTTACGGCTAATTACAACTGGTAATAGCTGTCAACATTAATATACATCGTAAATAGTAACAATGAGGTTTATCATTGATTTCTAACACTCTCCCTCAATGATAAAATTACATTTTTCTATTCCTAATAGAGTACGAAACCTCTCAAATTTATATCTACCTAATGACTTAGTAAAAATATCTGCCATTTGATCTTCAGATTTACAAAAAACAAGATCAATGGCTCCATCAGGAATTTTCTCTCAAATAAAATGATAGTGTATTTCGATGTGCTTGGTTCGAGCATGTAAAACTGGAATTTTGGCAAGGTGAATGCAGCTTTGATTGTCGCAAGCTATAGCAGGTCGTGTGTGTGTCAAATAAATCAAACTGCCCACTAGCTGTCTATACAAATTAGCATCCACTTTCTCTGATTCATCATATGCAGTAAGCTTCATGTTGACATCCATAGGTGTACTCAAGGGCTTACAATCCTGTATATTGAACTTATAAAGCAAATCTCGTGCATATTTGCTTTGTGAAGAAAGACCATGTCTTCTTTTTGCCATACTTCAATGCCAAGACAGTAGTGCATCAATCCTAGATCACTCATGTCAAAAGCATTGGAAAGATTTGATTTGATTTTATTGATTAACCTCTCATTACTTCCTATAATAATCAAATCATCCACGTACAACACAATGAACACTATATCTGAATTTTGCCTTAGAATGTAAAGATTAGGATCAGCATCACTCGTTACCATTCCCCTTTGCTTGAAGTGCTCATCAATGCAAGAGTACCATGCTCGTGGTGCTTGCTTCAATCCATATATGGCTTTGTTGAGTTTACAAACCAAATGATCTCTTCCTGGCTCAACAAACCCTTGAGGTTGCTCTTACTATACCTCTTCATCCAATACTCCATTAAGAAAAACAGATTTGACGTCCATTTGCTCGATTTTCCAACCATAGAAAGCAGAAATTGCAATGATAGAACGAATTGTTACCATTTTGGCTACAGGTGCGAAGGTCTCCTCAAAGTCTAGAACTTCTTGCTGTTCAAAACCTCTTGTAACTAATCATGCCTTGTACTTGTTGAGTTGCCCATCCGCTCCATACCTCGTCTTGTAGATCCACTTACATGTGATAGGCGTCTTACCATCAGGTAGCTCAACCAAGTCCCACATTTTGTTCTTCGATATAGCCTCCATTTCTGTTTCCATAGTTGCATGCCACTCCTTGTGTTCATTTGCTTCGTTGAAAGTTTTAGGTTCTTGAGCCGTTAAGATGGATCCCATTAGGGGCAGATTCATCTCTAATCTTGTAGGAGGTTTTCGATTTCTACTTGATCTTCTAAGCTCTCCCTGCTCACTAGATTCGGGAGTATCTCCCTTCTTTGCACCATATGTGACTGATAAGTACAATTTAGGTACTCTCTTAGGAATTTCAGCATCAGGCTTGCCTTTGTCCAATGGATTTTCTATATCAAAATCCACTTTCTTCTTGACCTGTACTTTCAATCCCTCATCAAAAGGTTCAGTGATTACTTTAGATTGTTCACCTTGGCCCATCTCGTCAAATGTAGCATCTCTAGAAACTACAAGCTTCTGTGCATTTGTGTCATACATCCTGTATGCCTTGGCCTTCTCATCATATCCAAGGAAAATACACTTGATAGCTTTCTCATCCAATTTCCTTCGTTTCTCATCAGGAATATGAGCATAAGCATCACAACCAAATACTCTCAAATGAGAAATATTAGGTTTCTTTCCAGTAACAGCTTCATGAGGTGTCTTACCTTCCATGGATTTTGTAGGACACCGATTCAGGATGTGCGTAGCTGTGCTACAAGCTTCTGCCAAAAGGTGTTTGGCAGACCCTTGCTTTTGAGCATCGCCCTGGCCATCTCAACAATAGATATGTTCTTTCATTCTGCAACTCCATTTTGTTGTGGTGATTAAGGTGTTGTAGTCTGCCTCTTGATCTCTTGATCTTTGCAGAAATCAATAAATTCTATCAAAAAATACTCACCACCTCCATCAGATCTCAAAGTTTTGATGCAACATCCTGTTTGCTTTTCAACTAATGCCTTGAATTCCTTGAACTTAGCAAAAGCATCTGATTTCCTGCTTATGAAATAAATCCAAATGCATCTGCTATAATCATCAATGAAGGTGATAAAGTAATAGTAGCCGCTAAGAGATCTAGTCTGCATAGGTCCACATAGATCACTGTGGACAAGATCTAGGATGCCACTAGCTCTCCTTGCTCCACTTTTGGGAAACCTCTCTATGTTGTTTTCCCAAAATACAACCTTCACAAATTTTTCCTTCAAAAGAAATATCAGACAATCCTATAACTAGATTACCTCTTTTGAGAATCTGTAAACTTTGAGCACTAATATGACCGAATCATTGATGCCAAAGTCACTTCGACTATCAATCGTGCTTACCATAGCTTGAGCAAAAGATCTTGCATTCAATTTGTAGAGTCGATTCTCGTTGACTCTACCTCCTATAGCAATCACTTTGTAGTGATTCTTGATGTCTTTGACAAGACATTTGTCGCTGTCAAACTCAACCTTGAGTTGTTGATCAGCCATCAACATATAGTAGATTGCTAGCTAAGCCAGGTACATATTGCACATTGCTTATCCGCTTTATCTTCGTGTTGGCTAACTTCACTGGTACCACTCCAACTCCTTTAACAGATAGCAATTTGCCATTGGCTTGTCCAACTTCATCACCATTGTGAATTTCCTTGAGTTCTGAAAACCACTCTTTCCTTGAAGTCATGTGCCTGGATGCACCACTATCAATGTACCAGGTATCCTTGGTTTCATCACTTGTCATTAATGCTGTAATGAACAATTTTGAGCTCTCACCTGTATCATCTTCATATTGATCATCATCATATTGATGTTGATCAATATAATTGTTTTCATAATAATAATCATCAAATTGATGTTGATTAGCATAATTTTCCACTTGTCCTTTGTCTTTTCTTTGTTCAATCTCCTTTTGTTTCTTGAAGCATTCACGCTCCCAGTGGCCAGGTTTGTTGCAATACCTACAATTTTCATGTCTATTTCGTCTGGAATAGCCGCGTTCTTGACCTCGGCCTTGATTCCAATTGCCTCGATTTGGGCCATCATTGGATTGTTTTTGAAATTGTTGGAATGATCCACGATTTGAGTTTCCACCTCTTGATTGGTGTCTTCCATGACCAAATCTACCACCATGTCCCTTGACTACAAGAGCTTGATCAAATCCCCTGTTGCAATGACTCAAGTTCTCTTGACGTTGTTCTTTCTGCAAAAGCAATCCACCTAACTCTTCATAGGTTGGAAGATTTTCTCATGTGGCTATACTTGTCACAAACATCTGATGTGACTCACTCAAACTATTCAATGTCAACTGCATGATCTCACAATCCTGTACTCGCTCTCCGACTGCTGCTAATTGGTCACGAATCTCTTTGATCTTCAGTAGGTGATCAGCAACAGTTGCACCATCATCCATCCGCAATGTGTGCAGCTTCGTCTTCAGGAATAGCACTCGAGATGTGTTCGTGGTCTCAAACAATGCCTTCAACGTATCCCATGCTTCTTTTGGTCTTCTGAATCCGAAATGTAGGGAATAATTGCATCTCTAACTGATAAGTTGATGACATTCTGTGCTTTCTGTTTTCTCCTGTCAAATGCCCGTTGATCTTCTTCAATCAATGGCCTTGTCTCTTCACCTGTCACGATCTCCCATAGCTCTTTTTCCATCAAAATGTTCTTCAGTTTGAATTTCCAAACTACATAGTTGCCAGCTCCTTCCAATTTGCTTGACTCATTGAGGATACTCTCGCTTAGAGTTGCCATTACTGGATAGACAAGTCCGGATCACAAAAAATGGCTCAGTCTGAGCACACAACTTAGTCTCCAAATTTTATCATGCCACAAAACTGTATAATTTTTTTTTCAGTTATACACCTGATATCGGAATGGAGCACGAAAGTACGACTGCTCAGGATCCTCTTTAACTTGTGCCCGTGGATCCAATATTGGAGCATGCAATATCGGACTGGAGCGCGAATGTACAACTGCTAAGAATTCTCTTTAGCTCGTGCGCTTGGATCCGATATCTGTACGGACATGCGATATCGGACTGGAGCGCAGATGTACGACTGCTCGAGTTTCTCTTTAGCTAGCGCGCTTGGATCCAATATTGGTACGAATATAAAAAAGAGAGCATATAAGAACTTTCAGAGGGAATTTCAAAATGAGTGATCGTTCAAACAGACAGATATCAGCAATGTGAAAGGTATGAAGCCTCAAAGCTCTAAGTACTAGACATTATCTGGTGTGATTTGCAATACCCCAAACAAACAAATGAGAGATTTCTTGGCACAACTATCTGACAAATGATACTTTTCACAAAGACTAAAAAAAAATATTGTAAAACTTTTCCCACTCGATAGATTTTCAATCTGTCTGATGCTGCCCTGGCCTTTCCGATGCCTTCGGGACTGTGTCTTCCTTCCCCACTAATAATTGTGAGCTCCAAAACCTGCAAAATACATCAAGAAGAATTTTTTCCAGCCATTTTTGTCTCTCCAAGCTTTCACCTCCTGTGAAGGACTTTCTCACTTCGTTGCGGAGCCTGTGACAAGCTGTATCCACTGATCAGGCACGGAAGACTATCATAGCTCTGATACCATGTCAACAATCAGAACTGCAAATCATGGCTAACGTCTGCTTGCAAATTGTATAGGATAATCCTTCTTATAATCACCTGGCTGCATCAAAACGGATCCAATGGCGTATTTTGAGGCATTCGTATGAACATGAAATTCTATCGTCCAATCTGGAAAACATAGTATTGGTGCTGAAGTTAATGTTTTTTTAACTTTTCAAAGGCTTCTAACGACTCTACTGTCCAAATAGGAACAATAGTCAGTTTGTCTCTTTTTGACCAAAATCTGACATATTTGACCGATTTTTGTTGTTTTTTCTGATATCTCGGATCCAAATGGATCTTAAGATTGGTGATCTGAATAGCTTTCTCTGTTTAACTATCAGATTATATTTCAAACAAGCAAATCCACTCAAATCAAGCAAGATCACTCCCATACTAACCCTAAATGCAAATCTAACACTATTCATGCCACAACAAGATGCCTAATACAAGCTAACCATCCAACAAACATGCTATAGATTGAAAATTAGGTCTAACTCCGCGGAAACGGCGCCAAAATTGTAGTGGGTTTCTTTTCTTGCCTAACCTGAATCCAAGATCTAGTCAATCTAGCATCAAAGAGACGAAGTTAGTTGTCACGCATAGGTTTGTTCTCATGAGAGCGATAGTATAGTTCAGATTTTAATCATGAATGGAGCATTCACATCTAACTCTACGATCCATTAACCCTACGATCCATTAACCCTACAATCCACAACAAAGATAGCTTACCCTTTCTCTCTCATAAAAAGTATAATAACACACGATCCCAATAACATTCAGATCCAACAATTAGCAAAAACCAAAGAAAGCATGAGAGATGGAGGAAAAGTGATAGAGAATAAGGACATTCATCAATCCATTTCTGAAGAGAACCAATCTGCTTTATTGAAAATGAGAAGATGAACATGAGGAGCAGCTCGAGTTGGTCCCTTTTTATAGTAGAGAGGAGGACCCTGGCCTCTGAATCCTATTGGTCCATTTTTGCCTCTCTAATTATTCAAATTTAAAAAAGAGCGGGAACCATCCAAATTGGAGGGAAATCCAACTTTATTCACTAACTTGACATTTAGGCCCTGCGACATTAAAAGTCCCACAAAAAGGCCTAAAATCCTTTTATTGACTTTCTAATTAATCAAATCTCTATGTGATCATCGGGTTGGACTTACACACGCAGGGTGCCAAATCCCTCTCACTTATTAACTAGGGTTAGGGTTGCCTTGGGATCCGCAAACCCTCCAACACAAGTCTATTAAGATGAATGAATTCTATTTTATTGCATTTGGTGCTAGAAACAGGAGTATTTAACTCAAAAGAGTATTTGGGATACTCAAAGCTGAGTTGTAATCATTCTATATCTTAATGATTCTCCTAGAGATTCTAGTTAAATGAATTATCATATCTTAGAATTAGATTCTAAGGATAGTTGTATTTGGAAGCTTTTTATGAATTATCTGCCAGAGTTCGTGGATAATTTCAGACTGTAATTATCATTTTTTTTTTAACTTTAATCTCCTAAGTTAGAGAATATTTAACTCAGTGGTTTATGTAAGTGTTTTACATGAAGGTGATGTTACTAACTTATATTGAGTATAACTCTGTTGAGAAAATATATCTCTTAATGTACTTTTCCAAACCAGAGTTTGTACCCCTGAACAGAGATTAATGATTAAAAATAGTTTTTCTTTGAGTACTTGTTTGATATGAAAGCCAGATTAAGGATAATGATTTTTTCAGTTAATACTAAAAGTTAAAGGAACTATAATTCTTTTCTGTTCTTTGGAGCTTCTAAGGATAGAAGCAGTTTAAGGAGGGAAGAATGTGTTGGCTGATTCTGACGAATTCCCAAGATACTCGGACAGAGCAACTCAAGAGCACCTCTCACCTTAGACCGAGGAGGTCTCTGAGAAGACGAGACGAACGAAGACTGAGAGCCGAGAAATACTAGTAGTTATGACAAGCAAGAACTATGTAAGCCTCATGGTGAATCCCGAAAGATGGAATAACCATGGATGCTTGTCCTTCATATCGGCCTATCCAAGCACATACAGTTCAACAATATGAAGAACAATCATCACAGTCTGGAAAAGCCTTGACTTATCATGAATATCCACCTGAAAGTCCAGAACCATTAGCCATACAAGCTGGCTATGCTGTTATACAAGGGCCATTGCACACCAGATGTTTCATCTGTGGTGAAACTGGCATCTTCATGGCTGATTGTCCAGTCAAGACCAAGTACCATGCTGAGTGTCCTGACTGTATCAGAAAACACAGTTTCAAAGACTGTCTGAAACAACCAACTAAGATCCTACCTGCCCGTCACGTCAGTTATGAATCACGATAGGATCCTCACGACAACAACATGAGCACCATGGCAACTAACAGTTAAACTTGCTGCTCAATCAGAAGTTTCTTGCAAACTTCTACATTACCGCACAATACACTAGCTCCATAATGCAAAAAGACAATATGAATCTATTTGTCTTTCCACATGCTGATAAGATTTCCAAGGTGCAAATACACAATAAATCTAGGATTTGGAAATCCAGATAAAGATTCGGTTCTGAATCTCTTGTTTAAAGAGGTCCTCAAGACATAGTACCTCAACCATACCTGCATCTCAAGCTATATCTTACATCATTGGCTATCACTGATGGTAGATTTTAGTCTCACCAACCCTGCCTTGTTTTGACAAGGGCATGTCAGAGTAAGAATTATTACTCTACAAAACAAAATGAATATTGCAATTGTCAAGGTACATTATCAATGTTGATGAATGCCAGTTTTATTCGACAAGTGCTATACAATTCTCACTCTCTGTAACGTTTGTTTATTTCCTTGTTTCTCTTCACCTATTTTGTGAGATTGATTTTTGCATGAGAAATAGCTACTGCACGAGAGTCTTCCGTACAGCATCTCACGAACACATTTTCATTCATCTATCCATCTTCAGATTACCTTGTATAGCAGTTTAGAATTTTTGAGAAATATGAGAAGCACATATCACATCCGAGTTTATTCCTATATCTCATTGCCATATTCATCTTCGAGTCAACTACAGCAAGATCAAAACAAATTTAGTTAAAATTTGTTCAATCTTTAGTCCACTCACATGTTCAACGTGTTTTCAACTATGTGTTCCACAAGCCAATCCAATCCTGAACATGAATAGTTACCAGTAACCGCATCCCCACCAACAGATTTGGGGGGGGGGGGAGAGAGTGGATCTGCTTGGATCCACTGGAGCAGTTTCACTGCCAGCAACAACATCAGCAAGATCGACAGCCAAGGTCACAAGTCAAATATGAAAACGACAAGGCTAAGAAGACAGATGGGCAATTCAAAGATACTCAATCAGAAGAAGTACCCCAGTCACGATGAGGATCCTTCAAAAAGGGAAACACAAGCATTGGAAAATCAGTCTCTTTCTTCAATCGACCTCTTGCCATACTTCTACGCCATTCTCATGCCTATCGTCCACACCATCTACCGATGTCACCACCTCCACCATATCTTCCATCTGTTTGTTTATCATCAGTTTAATATTCTTCTAAGAAATCCCTAGTTTTTTATAGTCCTACCAAAGTAGTTGAAAAATTATTGCAAGTGTCTTGCGAAGACCAATTGCCACCTACAATGGTTGATCAACCAAACGAAGATCTAAGAAGCAGGCGAAGCAGCTAGAAGACATAAGAAATTAAACAAAAAAGCTGAAGAGGAAAGGACAAAACTTAAGCAACAGATGAGTCAGATCAACCTTGATCAAAAGAAACTCTCTAGAGCAATGATAATTAATCCCCTCCTATGGAGCCCAAAGAGATCCAAAAGTAGCATATCAAAAGAAAGAGCTGCAGAAAATGAAAGATGAAGACAACCGTGAATCTGCAAATATAGGGAGCTCCTCACCCAGCAAGGGTCCAAGGCTGCAACTGTAGAACTATCAGTTCTTTCATCCTTCTACTAGGCCTTCATCATGTTTCCTTACCGTCACCAACCATTCGTCCAATCCGTTTCTACCACTAATGAGTGAACGAGCCCATTCCCTTGAAGACTGATAACCAAGATTGTGCTACCTATCAGGAAATAGCATCGACAAGACTGGAACTTCAACTGAGAAAAGAATTACGAAAATGCCCAGAAGAAAATGGAGGATACAAACATCCCAGAAGTTAGAATCTGCCTAGAAACTAGAAGTGAAATCATCCATGGCAGATGCAACGAAAGAAAGAGACACGAGGAAAGCATTTGAGCATGCAAGTTATGAAGCTGCTGAGAGCTCTCCAATTTTGAGAATGTCAACCACCTCTAGCAATAAGACATTCTAATCCAATGGTAGCAATTTGTGAAAACAATTTTTGTGATAAAGATTGGTGACAATAAACACTTGGTTTTATGTAAGCGAACGAGGATCTACGCTTTTCCAAGTACCGTTCAAAGACGCCAATGCAAAAGCAGAGCGACATTGTCCAATATGAGTTGCAGTGGGTCCTGCAACACATTAGGGGTGGGATGATGTTAGCTGATTCTGACGAATCTCCAAGATACTTGGACAGAGCATCTCTCATCTTAGACTGAGGAGGTCTCTGAGAAGACGAGATGAACGAAGACTGAGAGCCGAGAAATACTATTAGTTATGACAAGCAAGAACTATGTAAGCCTCATGGTGAATCCCGAAAGATGGAATGACCATGTAGGAACTAGTATTTCTAGGCAAATGTAATAAATTCAAGTAGACCCCTCTTAAAGAAAGTAGAGTGAGCCACCTTTTGATGGTGACCTCTAGTGGAGAGCATTATTCCACTTGTAATTTGTGAAATGTGAAAATTTCACTAGGATGCCACCTAAGGAGCTCTCTTGCTTATTTAAGAGACTCCCTCTTTGTGAAGAGGAGCTTTTTGTGAATTGTATCTACTCCATGCTGAAATGAGAAGAGTTTCCATGAGTTAGATGCATCCATTGAGCTCCTTGATCATAATGGTTTTCTTGAGTGATGCCCCTATGATCATGCCCTTCCATTCATATTGTGTGTAGTTTTCTTGCTTTCCTAGTTGTGGATTAGATTTCATGTTTTCTTGTGGATTAATGTAGGAGCTAGCATTCAAGTAAACTAGATAGGCTAGAAATGTGGCATAAATCTTGCATATTCTCTAACATTCTAGTTCTTGATGTTCTTGGGATGTCCAAGAATGAAAAGACTGGTTGGTTTCTTGATTCTTGGACTTCTAACATGTTGTAAATTAGTTCTTGTTTCTTGTTTTGTCAATTTATGCAAGCAAAGGAAAAGTAGGAATCCATCATTGCTCAACTGAGCAGTAACGTAGATCATTTGTTGAACGCATTGGCTTGCATTTCGGTTGATTATGCATGTGCATTCAATTCAAGAGAGACCCATCCGGATGTCCTCTGACAGGCAGGATAATACTACAATGATTATCTGCCCCTTCTGCCTAATCTGGGCCTTAAAACAAGAAAGGTAATCTCAAGAAGTGCCCACAGTCTCTACTGATAGGCAGAAGAAGAAAGAAACAAAGAAAACCAGTTAACAGATTCTATAGGCTCTGAATCTGTAAACAAAATGTTATGGCCATATTCTATTAAGGACCTGGAATAGTCCTAATATGGTAGACCGGCCCTCCAACACTCGAGATTATTGGTCACACCATGATTTAATTCCATGTCAAGGCCTGTTTGTGACTGATTACCTTGAGAGGACCCAGACACTCTAATTGAGACATATGGAGTATTACATGTCTGTGTGATGGATATAGGCAGGAGGACTGCATGAAGAGATGTGATCTATTTATAGTTGACCTGCATGGGGGTTGCATGGTTTTATGCAGAGGACTCTACTCTCTATATAATGAGGTGGGGATTCTCCCGTACGCGTCGACATATTGGGTTTAGGTTACCAGGTTCTCTCTTCTCTTGCTTCGCAAGGCATGGCTTGGGGGCTAGATCCAGTTTTGATCTAGGATTGATTGGTTTGGCTCCGTAGTCTCTCCTATTGTGTTCTCCTATTCTCATCTTAGAAGCAATCCTTTTGGGTTCTTACAAACAATCAATTCCCTGATACTGAACTTTCACAAAGAACACGATGAAAGTTTGAATAAATCAAACTAATATCAATGTCTTCAATCGAGTTTGTTTCTGATCTATGTACTAGTAGAACAATTTTATCTTGATTGAATACAGTGCAGAATTAATATGCGGAATTAAGAGACAACTTAATACAATTTTACACAAACAAAAACTATTGACAAAAAAAGAATTGTTATAACTCTGAATTTAAATCACCAATATACATCTCTTGCTGTATTATCTCGTTGTTGTGTCTCTGATTGAATGAGTTTTAGAGTCTCTTCTGTGTGAGAGTGTTTTTACAATGAGAAATGCACATGTATTTATATTGTTACAACACAAGTCTTTTGGCCTTTTATTTACAGGTCCTTTGGCCTTTTAATTCTCTGGAACAGTAGATCTAACCATTTACGATGGCTGATATTCAAATAAACGCTCTGTTTCTAGGGTCGAATAATTTCTATTCGTGAATTACTCGCGACAGTCCATCTCTTTGTCTAAGTTTTGTGTTTCGCGAATTGTTTCGCGACACTTTGTCTCTTCGCGACATCTTTGTGTTTTGCAAATTGTTCGCGACATATGACAATTTTTAGCTTGAAAAAGAATCCAGAATATTTCGCGGATTGTTTGCGACAGGAGACAATTTTGCAATAGGTAAGTTTGAACAGGAAACAAAATATTTCGCGACAAGAACTTGTTCGCAAATCTTTCGAGTTTCAAGGAAGATAAATTTCACGAATCTTTCGAGCTTGATCACAAATAGAAATTTTTCGAGTTCGAGTTCGTTTCTCATCCTTTGCCAAGTAAACTAACACTTTGTTAGTAAAATCGAGATCTTTCTGATCAGGTGTTCTACAGCTCCCTCTCAAAGTGGGCAGTTGGATTAACCCTAATATTCTTCACTGCTTCTCGAACAAAGCTTTAATGAGTGGCTTTGTAAAGATATCAGCTGTCATTTCCTCTGTGGGTATGAAGACTATCTTCAGTATCTTCTTTTCGACTAACTTATGAATAAACATGATTCTTGATAGCTATGTGCTTCATTTTCTAATGAAATATAGGATCTTTTGTAAGATAGATTGCTGAAGTGTTATTCATTAACAAGACATAAGGTTCAGAAATAGATTCATCAAATCCTTCCAACATCTGTTTGATCCAGATCAGCCCGTTTGCCATCTTGGTTGCTGTTACATATTTTGCTTCACAGGAAGATTGAGCTTCTGTTGTTTGCTTCTTGCTTATCCAGAGTATGGCTGCGCCAGATGCTAGAGTACAACCTCCTAAAATACTTTTGCTATCATTCTTCATGGATGCCCAGTGTGCATCACTGTAAGATTCGATCCGAAATCCAACTTCCTTCGAATAACACAATCCATATCTTTCGTTTCTTGAAGATATTGTACTACTCTTTTCACTAACTTCCAATGCAATGATCCTGGGTTCTGATTTATTGGCTCAGCTTGTATACTGCAAATGCTATATCAGGTCTGGTGTTGTCTACAAGATACAATAATGATTCCAATCAGCCTACAATATAGGGTGTATTGGCCATTTTCTTCTCTTCCTCGAGAGTCAGCGAACAATCTGCTTTGCTCAGTATTGTTCCAAGTATCATGGGAGTATGCACACTTTTGCATTCGATCATGTTGAAGTCTTCAATGATCTTCAGAGTGTACTTTGTTGGTGAAGATACAACTTGTCACCTTCAAAGTCTCTCTGGATCTGCAAGCCTAGATAGATTTTAGCTTCTCCTAGGTCAGCGATCTTTGAGGAGTTAAAAACAACACTCACCACAGCCCCCATACTTCGTTCCCCAGACTAGACGAAGGAGTTCCACATACATACTGCCCGAACATTTTAAACGTTATACACTGGATGATGTGGTTATCATGTTACCCAAAGCACATCGTGAACCCAAAGAACAGGTGCCAGAATCGAAAGATGTTTATGATGGCCCAACTAGGACACAACCAATGAATCTTGCTAAACCAGGAGAACCAGAAAAGATTGTACAAGCTGAATCACAACTTAATCCTGAACAATATCAAGCACTCCGAACATTACTTATTAACTATCAAGATTGCTTTGCATGGACTTATCAAGATCTGAAGGGTATTCCGACGTCAATTATTGAACATGCCATACCTTTAGTACCTAATGCAGTTCCAAAGGTTACAAAGTTCTATCGCTGTAATTCTAATGTTGCGGAT
>MU834881.1:0-43474 GCA_029204225.1 Diphasiastrum complanatum
CCATAACTAGTTTTGAGCTACACATGTTAAAACTCCAAAAAAAACAACCAAAATTGATTTCCTAGCACAATTCACCACAATGAATTTGAGAGAGATATGGCTCATGCAAATTGAAATTGGAAGATCCACCAACTTGCAACCTTGCTCCTCTCCTTGGATGAGAATACTAGTTGATTACCACCAAGCTCCAATGAAAAGCACCACCTCTCCAAGCTTGTAAGTCTTGCTCTGATACCACTATAAGGGAAGCTCCTTAGATCCTGCTTACAAATCACAAACACAATGGATAACACACTATGGAGAACCACCCAACCAAGTAGAAGCCTCCAATTCAGCTCTAGAAGCCTCACTCCCAAGCCAAGGAACAAGAAGCATGAATATAGAGTGAGAGCCTAGCAATGAATCCACAACCATGATGAGGAGTAGGGCGAGTTTGGACCCCAATATATAGAGCCAAAAGCATCCTGGGCACATAGCCATGCATAGCCCTAAGTTCCTATACATAGATTCACCTAGAATAGAGTCCTAAGCATGGACCAACTATACATAGAATTGCTATTGATAACTATACACATTACAGACTGTCTCATACCTTGTCTAAACTCCATTTAGTGTGTTCTGGGCCTCACAAGGATATTAGTTATTTTTTGGGTCACGTCTAGTATGACGTGGCATAACTAACATCTTGTTTTCACTGGAGTACCATGTATCCAAGACTAGGAGTATACTATATCCTATATGTACTGGTCATGGACATAACACTGACAAACTCAGGGCATGCCCATGAGTATAGTGAATGCCATAAATACACTGTATATACTAATTTCCCTACCTGTGGCTACTCGGCTAATCCAAGTAGTCGGCTACAGGATCAGTGCTCAATCGATATACAATAACGGGTCCACATCTCGAACACAACCAAATATGTTATGCATATCTCTGCTACCCTGTACTTGACTCACACTCAAGCACACCATTAAACCACCAGTTTTGGCGCACAAAGTATCATGGAAACACAATGCTCATATAGAGAGTCTACCACACTCTTGACCAATGCTCGTATAGAGAGTCTACCACACTCTCGACCAATTGACTCGACCCCAATCCCATCTTGAACAGAAGTGGACCACATGAGCGACATGGGTCAAACTGAGAAAATCCCACTGCCACCATGACACTTATAGCCTCTATCTAGCTAGGCTAACATCCTATCAGACACTTAAAAGCACAAACCTATAAAGTTGACATAAATGAGAGACCGAGGCTCAAGCTGAGAAAATCTTACCGCCACCATAAGATTGTACCCTCACCAGATAGATAGCTTGTAGACATAATGACAAGTCAATGAGCATAAAATGACTACTTTGTTTTGACGTAGCAAATACATAAATGCATACAACTCCGACTCAAATTTAACGTGACAAGGGTAACATGCAAGCACACATTCATGCAAACCAACATGAATACACTAAATACATGACCAGGCTTGCGCAAACTATGGTATCATGTCGTACTAGCACTTGTCACTTGTAGATCCACTACTACTACACCACCGGTCTCTAAATCAGGTCCTCAACCATGGCCCGCACCTGTAACCAAAATGCCTTCACGTCCAAGCATATCCATCTATCCAATAGGTCCTGAAAGTTGATTCCCATTCATTCTCGATGCTCCAAGCACAAGAGTCTAACAAGGACTCAATGAATGAATGTACGCAAAACTCACCATAGGCTATACCTGAGTAGCTCACCCATTTCTCAAAAATACTGATGATGATCTGCTTGTCCTACACCCCATGTAGGCTCAACTTTCCATGCTTGACATTGCCAACTCTGATTTGACCAATACACAAGCCTCTCACCAAGGAGCATGTCTCACCAACACTATATCCATCATAACGTCCAAGCCAAAGCAAATGTAAAATAAATCCACCATCGTGATGAGAAACCCACCCACGATTCTATAGCATATCAGAAACTTGTACCCTGTACCATCTGATCACTATGTATCCATTACCCGTTCATAGCTCCCCAGGAATTTGTCCACCTATAATGCAGCTAGACTCCAACTGGACAACCTGGAGATCACCGTGCATATAACCATGTAGCTCACCTAATCACTCGCCAAAGTGTCAATTGTCACTCCTTGAGTAACCATGTCCATCCCTGCTAGCTCACAACCATGGGCACGCTGGATCCACATCACCTCGTAATGCACTCCATGCCCTCAAGATATGTACCACCCCATGTACACTCCATGTCACCTACCTCCAAGTAGGCTTGACCCGTCCCTAGGTCAACAACTTGTTATCCAAGCCGATCATCAAAGCATTGCCTACCTCTCTTGGCTCCGGGCAGTGTCGCTTGCTCTCCTTGGCTATGTGCCACCCGACACCATGCCAACGTAAGCTCATCCATGAGTCGCCACTCACAGGATTTTGAGACCATGGTCTCCATGATCATACTGATATATGTGGCTCTGAGTGACTTTCTCGTCATGAAGTCCTTGCCATCATGGTCCCCTCCAACAGATTGCTAGCAAAACACCCATCATGGTAATTGCCCTCTGATCACACCCAACCGTGCGATCTCCATCAGCTCTCCATCCCAGAGCTGGCTCTTAAAGCTTGACTTGATTAAGAATGACTTACCAACTACAAAACCGCAAAATCATTACACTTACCACTCACGCCAAAGTGTGATTATTGAACCATAGTTCATCCAATGCAAGTCTGCTATCTTGCCAAATGGCTTCCAACTAGCATCACCTCACACTTCCGTCACCCGTGACCGCCAATATGTGTGTACCTCCAAGCTAGCCCAAATTTTCCTCCAAACTAGAAATTTCCAAGCTATAGATGCGTGTGTTAATGCAACTATCACGTGGCTCGACACTGCTATTGTCGATCATGCCAGTGAGAGCGTTCCTCCAAAACACCATCTGACGTTGGTTGATTCGAACCCCAAGAGTTGAACCTGCTCACAAGAAATTTTCACTTGTAATTGGCATACCATGGCTACCTCTCACCTGTGATTGCTTGCCCTCTCAAAATTGTCGCCAATGATGAGTAGTCGCGATGCCAAACTGCACTTCCGTCGCCAAAACTAGATTTCTCCATGCAATTCCGCTACATTCGTCTCCATACCGCATTTATCGCTTCCAAACACCCGTTACCTTGTCAAAAGTAAGAAATAATGATTTCAAAGCGATAATGTCTCATTGTACCACCCTGCAGCAGGTTTTACCAGCCAAAAGTCACCTCAAATCAAGGACACATCTCAAAAGATTTATTAGACATTGTACATACTAATATATGTGGCCCAATGCAAACACCATCACTGCTTCCTTACGGTACCCAAATGGCGAATGTAGCCCATCACTAGGTCACCCGCACTCCACTCGATGGAATGGTGACGAAAACTCTCCAGAATGCATTTCTCCCTAAGCAGTGATGGCGCTCTATCAGTTGGCTATGAGGAGCTAATTTCAGGAGTCATTTTGGCCCAAGGATGGTGAAAAAAGGTGCCTTTTAGCCAAAGATAGCCCTTACCAAAGAATTAGCTTGCATTTTGAACTGATTTTTCATACTGAATATTTTTAATGAAGTGAAGTCCAATTTGGACTTTAGGTCCCTTCTATTCATTTCAAGCTGAAATTTTTTTAATGAAGAAATGCCATTTTCTTCACTTCAGGACACTTCGGGCCCTTTCTCTCACCATCCATTGGTGGTTTCATATCCAACAGCCCATCTTGCTCCCTGAGCTCACAATCTCGACTGTTGATCCTTTGAAGGTTTGATACTGCGTCTAGGCACGATTTCACGTGCCCAACCTTACTCTTCCATACACGGGACCCTCAAAAGCACTAAGGGATTAGCGTTGTTGGACTGCGAGCTCTCCTCCTCCTTTCTTCCATCTGAATCAAGCTTTCTTCACAAGTAGATATGGCAAAAGGGTTTCAACTGCCCCAAAGAACTGATCCACGTGCTCTCTCCTTACCGCGACTACTCATGGCCTCTTGGCTAATGTATCCCCTCACTAGGACACCCTCTTGTATCCCCCCACTAGGGCACCCTCTTGTATCAGTGTGCAGCTCAAAGAAACATCTTCTATAGAGAAAGATCAAAGGTGTTCATGCTGTAAACTCTAGCAACTATGAAGAGGAGGATATCTTGGGCATTTCTCATTCTTTTACTAAGATTTAACTTGCAGTCTCTTGTTCTATTGAGGTCTCCCTACCTTAGACATTATAATGCAATTTACAGCTCAGAGATTGGTGCGGTATTGACTACAAACAAGCTGATTTTTCCAAAATCCGTCAACACCCCATGAAACTGGAATTTTTTCAAATTTTCTTCGTATTCCATCCAATTGCCTCTTGTAAATTTCTGCAACACTTTGCTACTTTGATACCATGTCAGCTGTCAGGATCTAGTGCAATATGCATATCACATCAATCAATCATCATAGACACTCCTCACGAGCTCTCCAAGATGGCACAACAAATGCAAACCAGAGCTCCACATCAACAATCCACGTGAGAGCTACATGCAAGATGGTTGAAGGTGGCAATCTTGGGTGTGCATTTCTTGTTATACACCAGGCTCCCCAAGTCAGATTAAAAGGCTCCTTTACACTGGCTATCTAGTGTGGCATACTTCTTAGAATCTAGATTCTAAGATATGAAAATTCATACAATTAGAATCTCTAGGAGAATCATTAAGATATAGAATGATTAAAACTCAACTATGAATATCTCAGATACATTTTTGAGTTAAATGCTTTCTAGCACCAAATGCAAAAAAATAACATTCATTCATCTTAATAGACTTGTCTGTCTCCTATGATAATTGGAGATCCAATTAAATAAAGAACTGTACTCAAGCATCTGCAGACCATAAACTGTAATAGAATAACATCCACCAGCTAAATTAAATTTAATAAATACTTATCTTGTGAGAATATCTGTGAGATCCATAGGTTCTCAAATAAAATACTGGAGTAGAGAGATTCAAAACACTGATCTAAATTCTTACTCAAATAATAGATCAAGAATTAATCATGACACTCAAGTTAATTGTCAATGATTCATAAATCTCAAATGTCTAGGTGAAGAACTAGTATAACACCACATTTAGGTCCGTACCCAAATCATTTATAAATTAATCCATAAATCTTCCATACAAAGATTTGTTAACTCTGCAAGTATATGTCAAAACAATACTTGATCATATGTTCATGTTCACCGACTAAGTTAAGTGCACCAGATAATCTTAGTAACTAGGATTAAACAGTAGATTCATACAAGATTAATCATGCACATATGAGAATAATCTCACTATGATCCAATACATAAACACATTTTTACCTGGCATATTCCTCCAGAACCCACATATGCTACTCACATATCTCACTGAGATCTTGTAACTCAGCCACAAAATATTTTCTATTTGTCATGAGTAAATAACATATCCGGAAAATTTCTGAGACGAATAACATTAACTCTCAGCAGTTTTTCCAATCCAACTTATCTCTAATAACATAATTTCTTCCACTCAATCAACCTCTCTCTCTGATCCTAGTACTACAACTAAGATTAGGTTGATCCAATACAGAACTCTCAGACTTAAATTATGATCAAACTTACTTCTATTCCAGTCAAAATGGAACTAGTAACCTTTGACCTTTTACTGTACTACTTATAGATAATGATTTAAATTCCAAACTTGTTCTAGATTGTCCACACAATCCCTAGAGAATTCCTCTTATTCAAAAAGTTCCAATTAGACATCATACTCTGAATCTTTCCGAAATTACTTTCGAAAAAATCTCATTTCTATACCACAGCTGGCTCTTTTCTGAAAACTATGCAACCCATAGATTCCCAAATAGAAATTTATCCCAACACTTCACCCGTTTCATAAAAGCTAACTAGAAAGATGATATATGAAAATATCTAAATCCAAGAAAAGTCAGTAATAAGTGCTTCCACTAATGGATTTACTTCATTACAAACATGATTTCTCCTTTGAATATTAATCTGAGTGATAGAAGCTACTATTCCATCGAAATCCATTTATGCACCAAAGATATTCTAGGTTTAAGAATTGAAACATTTTAACATTAAAATTTATCTGAATTCCAAGTCTATTCACACAAGTAGTAATTTATATGACATAACAATCTTTCAGAAGAATAACTTCATGCTGAAAAGAATTCATATAAACTAGTCTGATGTCTTTTATTCAAGAAATTATTAAGAAGTAAAAGATTAATTAAGAAAGCGAGAAATAGATTTGAGAGCCTTTGATTTTGTAAATAATGAGATACCACTTTGTGATCTAGATTAAATCTCAAAATTTTTCAAAATATCCCACATTTGATCGAATGATTTTCTTCTTTCTCATATTGCGACTAGGTACTAAAACACACCATTAATCATCAGATCTTTACAGTCCTAGAATTCTCTTTTCAAAATTACTGATGTCCCATACCATCAGCTTTTCCTTCCAGAAAACCCTTAACCGCCTCATCTGATATTCCAGTCCTATAATCACTATAGGATATCATCTCATGTTTCCAAACATTGGAGAATCCAATTTATTTGGATGACTGGCATGCCTATCAGATGGATACCACAAATCCACATCTGACCTTGTGATCTAAACAGAAGAATTAACATGATTCAATATTACACTCTGAATCTTTTTGGTTATTAACAAGCTTCAAATCCCCTACTGATGTATCAAATTTAGAGACAAGCTTCTGACACTAACAGATCCAATGTAATCCACTTATCAGATTCCACTTCTAACATCACAATTGACATCCAAAACTGCGGATAACTCAATGGTTACAAAGATAACATTTATTAATTCAATTAAATGAATTTAACCCAAAAAATTAATATCCGATATTAAGCAATTATTTACTGGGATTTACCTAAAATCCTAACTGCGAAATACATTTCCTGATCACATTTACTACTTCTGATGTCCACTCTTCTTCCCTCAGAATTTTCAGTTTCCTGAAATCTATTTCAGCTAAGGTACCAAGAAGACGTAACGACATTAGTAAATGTTTAAAATTGATTAATGAAGGGAAAAGAATCTGAAACATTTTCATTTCTATCCTATTTCTAGGCTGAATAACTAATATATTACATGAATGGAAATCCCACCAACAGGATTTCAATAATTCTTGAACCGTATCTTGTCAGATTTACTGTCTAGATAAAGAATACTATTGCCACTCATTCAATCTGGCAATAGACAAGTACCTGATTTTAAATTCTAATCAAATTGAAATTCAACAAAAAAGAAAAAAAAAATTCAAATTTTCAACTTTCAATCTAGGAGTTCCGAATTCCAAAAGTTAAAAAAATGATAGTACATTAAAAACTGTTGGCAATTTCATCGCGGTTCCTTCTGTCAATTTTAACTTATATATCACCGAAAAATAATTTAGACTTAGTGAAAATATAGTGACCAATTTTGACTGATAAACTCAATTTAATCAATTCACTAATCTAGACCAATTTCATAGATAACAAAAAAATGACTGAAATTTTGTTTTTTTTTTTTCTCAAAAAACTCAATTTTTGTTTTATTTTACGTAATTCAAAATTTTTGATGAAAATACTGTGAGTAAGAGTGCATACTCATTATGGCGTTTCAGCTCACGTTTGATCCGTTTAGATAAACCTGACAAAACTCACATAATCATGGCATTTTTGTTAATCAGTTCAGGTTCGTACTCAGATCTGAGGTGTTTCACCCGTTCAATGTAATCTCGAACCATTTCTCGCTTTCCCATTTTAATTTTACGTAAAAGTAGAAAAGAATCTTCCATAAACTTCCGAGGTTTGAACCGTGTGATAAGGGCTTGTTTAATAACCTCACAATATGTACGTCCAGTTTCATCTTGATAATAGTACCAATCTTGTGCTGCGCCTGTTAAGGCCATAGGAAAAAGCTTAAGTTTATCTTGAGGAAAAATTTCGCCACAAACTTCACAGGATTCAGCATAGATATGAAGAAATCTAACTGGATCTGTTAACCGATTATATTTTGATAGATCCAAACGGGGTGCTCTTCTAATAATGATAGAATTGACTTCCTGAGGAGCACCTCCAAGAGCAGCTCCAGGGACAGCCTTCTTAAAAAATTCAAATCAAGCAGACAATGAGATTGGATCTATACTTTTCAATCAAAACTATCTTAGATCAGATCAGCTAGATCTATTTCACTTCTCAAGAACCTGATTTCTATACGTGAAAAAAATTTCGAAATTCAACCAATCGACAAAAATGAAAAATTTCTGAGAATCCAAATCAGAATGTATCAGATTTGACCCAAATTTTGACAGAGAATTGATCTGGAAAATCAGAACCTAAAAATAGTACTGGAGGTTCCCTAGGCAAAGATTGGCTCGACGAAGGTTGAACAGTGCTATTTTGAAAACAAACTCTCTGATTAGACTTTTTAGACAATTTTTAGGAAAATAACCTTTGCCAAACTCTCAGATTCAAGATCTGACACAGGTAAAGCTAGGGTGAATCCGACAAAGATTTCTGACATGAAAAAAGACAGTTATGTAGTTTGACGAGGGTAAAAATCAAGATTTCCTATGATCTGGACATGAAGAATCTTCGTCGAACTCAAAAATAGTATTTTATTATAAATATAATGTTCTGGAAAATCGGCAAAAGTTTTGGAGAAGGATCAAGAGTAATATTGGTATTTTTGCAAAAAAGTGACTTTTTTTGACAAAAATATGACAATATGACAACTGATCTTTAAAAAAACCTTCTACTTTTGAAACTATTCTTTGTCGATCTGGCAGCAGATAGATTTGAATCACACCTATGCACAGTGAATCGGACGAAGGTTCTTTTTCTGTATTTTTAGAGTTTTGGTGATTTTTTGGTGTTTTTTGACAATTTTTCTGATATTTCTGGAAATCTGCTGGAAGTATTCTTCGCCCTTCAAACTGAAGGTTCTGTGATCGAAACCAAAGGTGTCTGCAACTCGACGAAGGTTTTCTGAAAGAGGAAAAAAAGTTATCAGCTCTGATTACAATTTTTGTCTCCTTTTGACCAAAATCTGGCAGATTTGACCGATTTTTGTTGTTTTTTCTGATATCTCAGATCCAAATGGATCTTAAGATTGGTGATCTAAATAGCTTTCCTTGTTCTACAGTCAGATTAGATTTCAAACAAGCAAATCCACTCAAATCAAGCAAAATCACTCCCAAATTAATCGTAAAAATAAATCTAACACTATTCATGCCACGACAAGATGCCTAATGCAAGCTAACCATCCAACAAATATACTGCAAACTAAAAAATTGGCGTAGCTCCCCAGCAACGGCGCCAAAATTGTAGTGGGTTTCTTTCCTTGCCTAATCTCAATCCAAGATCTAATCAATCTAGCATCAAAGAAATGAAGCTAGTTGTCATGCATAGATTCGTTCCCATGAGAGCGATAGTATAGTTCAGATTTCAGCATGAATGGAAGATTCACATCTAACTCTAACATCCGTTAACCCTAAGCATTAACATTACATCCACTAATACTACGCATCCATTAACACTACGATCCACAATGAAGATAGCTTACTCTTTCTCTCTCTCTCCCTCTTTCTCTCTCATAAAAAGTATAACAATATACAATCCCAATAACAATCCAACAATTGGCAAAATCCAGAAAAAACATGAGAATTGGAGGAAAATTGATAGAGAGCAAGGACATTCATCAATCCATTTCACAAGAGATCCAATCTACTTTATTGAAATGAGGAAATGAACATGTGTAGGAACTCGAGTTGGTCCCTTTTTATAGTAGAAAGGAGTACCCTGGCCTCTGAATCCTATTGGTCCATTTCTGCCTCCCTAATTATTCAAATTTAAAAAAGAGTGGGAACCATCTAAATTGGAGGGAAACCCAACTTTATTCACTAACTTGACATTTAGGCCCTGCGACATTAAAAGTCCCACAAAAAGATCTAAAGTCCTTTTATTGACTTGTAACTAATCAAATAACTATGTGATCATCGGGTTGGACTTACACACGCAAGATCCGCAAACCCTCCAACAGAGATATCTTCCCTAAGAATGAATGAGAGAGAATGAGAGAGATGAATTTTCCCACGCTTATATGCTTTTGTATAGCAACCTCTTGATCATTTAGATCATCTTGCTTAAGCTTATCAACTTATGAAAATTTCTAGATACTTGCCAAAAACCTAGACTAATTTGACTACATTCAACGTATCTCTTCTAAACAATTAGGGTACATCCAAATCCGACCTAATCCACCTATATAGTTTCTAAACATAGTAAAAATCAAATTTTAACTATCTTTGAGTTGTTATATACAATTGATCTCAATATGCCAAATAACAAATGACCAAAATTAGTTGATTTTTTTCGCACTCCCTCTTCAACTTTGATCTCCATCTTAAGTATAGACCTTTTTTCTATGGTTTTATAATAACTTTCATAACTGATATAGATCATAGAGTTCATATTGGATGCTTCACTATTTCTTACATCAATTTTACATATCAAGGTAAAACTAAATCATAAAGAACTATATAGAATGTAAATGCAATGATTCCTCCATGCTTCCAACTTTGAACTCTCTGGATAAGAATAAAGCATGGATCTCCATGAGTTTCTATATGTACTTTCATTCCCTTCATTAATGTATGAGAGATCTATGAGTTTTTTTTGAGTCAATCTAGAGATTTGCCAATTTTGCTTGTATTGTATTCTCTCTCTAGATGAGCCCAAAAGTGGTAATTTCTCTCTCTACCCGAGGAGAGGAGCTTGTTGGGATTTAGTTTATTTCATGAAGTCTTCCACATGTGTGAAACACCTTCTGGTAATGAATGAATACATGTAGAATGGTCTTTTTGCCTTAGATCTTGTCATTGATCTTGGATTTCAATCAATAGGTGATCCATAATTAAGCAGAGCATACAATTCAAGTAACAAGCAAATTGTGCAATCCTAGTTAAGAAGATGGAGTAGGGTCAAAAGTTCGTCGCACATCTTTGTGGTTGTGAAGAGTCGAATAGAGTCATACTTATTTGGAGTCATGAATGAGTCAAATTTATTGAATGTTATGAAAGGTCGAATTTGGCTGTCCTTCGAATAAGTTTGAGTCAACTTAGGTGGACATCGATTTGAAAATCCTTTGAATAATGTTCCAGTTGAGATGACTTTCAAATATTATTCGAGTCAAGACAACTAATTGTGTGAACTTCTGTGTATTTTTACAGGTCCTATGTCTGCAGCAGGTTCTCGTGTAAAATACCACGTCTCAGACACTTTTGGGGATGCCTGAGATGAAAATGACTTGTAATATACAATGGTAACTGGATCATATTAGATTATTCTCCTACTAATCGACTAATCGACATTTTAATCTTTGTCCAACTCATTATCCAGACCTACCGTTTTCTTCGTGTTTCTACACAGTCTGCATAACTACTCGGGAATCGCTCACAAGTGGATTTGACTTATAAATGTTTGAGCATGATGCGACAAATATTTTGTCGAGGCAAAGACAGTTTATTGTTCGTCTTAATTGAAGCCACAGAATTTTCGGGAAGATTCAACTGGACGGATGTCAGCTCACTTTGGATGGATGCCAGCTCACTATCCATTTGACGACCTAATTAGCTGTCCTACTATTGGACGTTGTCGCATTTTGTTTATTATATATAGCTGTTCATATTCGTACATTTTTTTTATTGCATTAAGGTTCGTCTCAGAATGTATGCATTTCTGTAGTTCTTCATGACTAATTATTTGTCTGATAATTCAATGCAACGTAATCACTGTGGTATTGATCATTTCAAAGTTAGTTACTATAAGATTGAACGTGATTTCTATCACTATTGTTTTGTTCAAAATTGATAGGCGTAGTCATGCATGAAGAAAGAGTTTTGCTACGCACGATAAGTTTTTTTTCTTGTTGGTCGAATTCTTTTTATTCGGGTTCAGGATTTATTTGTACATTTTACATTCTGTATGAGGAAGTATGATAGAGTGACAGTGAGTGTTCTTCTTCTGCCTTCTTGTGGTGATTGGTGATGGTGAATGCTTGATGTTGCATATCTAATTCTTGACACTAGAATCGTGGCTAGAAGTCCATTTTTTGGGCTAGAAACCAAATTTTTTGCTTGTAGAATTCACTAGTAAGATGGGATCAATTGGAGATTTTAATGATGTGAGAGACGTAACTACCAAGGTACATCTTCGAAGAAAATTCTTCACACTCAAGATGTCGAACAATGATTCTCTTCAGAATCATATTAGCTAGTTTAAGAATCTCTTGCAACAGATGGCCGCTGTCGGATCAGTCATAGATGATCAAGACGCAATTATGACATTGTTTTCAAGCCTGCCCTCTACATATGAGAACTGGGTGATGATCATCACGACACACTCAGATTTAACTCTTACCAGAGTTATCACTATGTTGCTGCAAGAAGATAATCGAAGAAGTTAAGACACTTCGTCTACCTCTTCATCTCATGCTCTATACAAGGGCTCAAAACAACAAAAGCATAAAAGCTCTAAGCAGTCTAGGTGTTGCAATCGATTTTAAGAGATGCTGTAATTGTATTTGCTTGTTGATCCAGTTGCATTCTTTGCTTTAAGAGTTCGACAATAAATGGACGAAGCGTTTTTATGGTCAAAGACAAATACATAAATTCGGATGATTCGTGGTTTCTAGATTCTGGAGTTACACAACATATGACCAATCGTTGTGAGATTTTTCATTCCTATATGCCTTACAACACAAAGAAGTATGTTCATCTTGGCGACGATAGTACTTACACTATCAAAGGTGAAGGTATTGTAAGATTACGGTTCCAACATGATCAATTCAAACTACTGTCAAAAGTCTTGTACGTTTTTAAATTCTCTTCAAATCTGTTACCAGTAAGTAGAAGTACAGATTTAGGTCATAAGGTGGAGTTTGAGTGTGATCAATGCAGAATTATCGATAGGAGTAATAAGGTCCTTGTAGCATGGATACTTATATAGATTGGCACATTGTTATTCCAAGCCTTGAAAACCTCTATTCTTGTCAATGAAGCATTACTATGGCATCATCAGAGTATTCTTATCATTCGATAATAGGATCTCTTATGTACACAATGATCTATACCAGGCCAGAGATAGCTTTTGCAATCAGTTTCCTAAGTCAGTTTATGACTAACTCTGGTATAAAACATTGGAAGGCTCTTATAAAAGTCATGAGATATCTTTGAGCTACTATGGACTTTTGCATTTGTTATGGAACAGTCGACAACGACAAACTCAATTTACTCAGCGATTACATAGATGCAAGTTGGGCAGGAGATGTAGACACTCAAAAATCTACTTTTTGGTTCTACATTCTTCCTCAACAATGGTCTTGTTTCCTAGAACAGTCGTAAGCAATCTTCGATAGCTTTATCTTCTACAAAATCAGAGTATATCGCAGCCTCACAAGCCACTAAGGAAGCAGTTTGGTTGAGAAACTTACTCTCAAATCAGTCTGAATCAATATGCTCCGACATTATTATTTTGTGATAATCAAAGTGCTATTGCCTTATCAGCCAACCCTAGATTTCATTCTAGGAGTAAGCACATTGAACTCAAGCATCACTATGTTAGAAGCAAAGTTCTCAACAAAGAGGTCAGGTTGCAATACTATCAAACGCAAGATATGACAGCAGATATTTTTACTAAAGCATTAAGCTTGGATGCACACAAAATTTTTTGCGCAGAACTAAGTCTAAAGGTCAAGGCATTCATGGATTCAGATTAAGGGGGAGTGTTAGATTATTCTCCTTCTAATCGACTAATCGACATTTTAATCTTTGTCCAACTCATTATCCAGACCTGCAGTTTTCTTTCTGTTTCTACACAATCTGCATAACTACTCGGGAATCGCTCATAGGTGGATTCGACTTATAAATGTTCTAGAATGGTTCAACAAATATTTTGTCGAGACAAAGACAATTTATTATTTGCCTTAATTGAAGCCACAAAATTTCCAAGAAGATTCAACTGGAGGGATGTCAGCTTACTTTGGATGGATGCCAGCTCACTATCCATTTGACGACCTAATTAGTTGTCCTACTATTGGACGTTGCCGCATTTTGCTTAGTATATATAGTTGTTCATATTCATACAATTTTAAGAAAAAGAAGAAGCATTGAAATACGATCAATAGATCAACAAGTATTGAATAGTAAGCGCTCTCTCTCTCTCTCTCTCTCTCTCTCTCTCTCTCTCTCTCTCTCTCTCTCTCTCTCTCTCTCTCTCTCTCTCTCTCTCTCTCTCAAGCCTACGAGCTTGAACACTTCTGAGCATTCTAGCTCACTAATTAGAGTTGTTTAGAGATTGCTATTGCGCTTACTGCTTATCAACATTGCGCTTAATTCAGACTTTCATTTTAGTCACTCAGAAATAGCTTAGAGTACGCGGCTTCAATCCGCAACTTGTTTTACTCATTTACTTCTGTTTCGCTTTCATACTGAATCAATACTATATTTTATTGCGTTCAAGTTTGTCTTAGAATGTATGCGTTTCAGTAGTTCTTCATGACTAATTATTTGTCTGATAATTCAATGCATTATTGTTTGGCTACGTAGTCACTGTAGTACTATACTGAATCAATTCTATCTTTTATTGCATTCAGGTTCGTCTCAGAATGTATGCATTTCTGTAGTTCTTCACGACTAATTATTTGTCTGATAATTCAATGCATTATTGTTTGGCTACGTAATCACTGTAGTACTGATGATTTCAAAGTTAGTTACTATAAGATCAAACGTGATTTCTATCACTATTGTTTTGTTCAAAATTTATAGGCGTGGTTATGCATGGAGAAAGAGGAAGATAGTCTATTCCGCTGCGCACGATAAATTTTCTTTCTTGCCGTTCAAATTCTTTTTTACCTATCTTTCACATACCTCTTTCCAACAGATCAAATGAGATTTGAAGTGGAATCAAAATTCCAACAAAGATGTTGCTAACTAGGGCATAATTCAATTGGTAAATGTTCAAGAGCTTTCCTCTTTTTTTTGATCTCTTTGCTTCCCCTAGTTTTCTAGATTCTGGTCAGTGCTTGGGAATTCTCTCGCCACTTACCCTACCAAAATCTGATATAAAATTGATTGGAGTTCTTGGAATCCTAGGTTTTTTATCTTCAAAATTTAAAACTTTGAAATGGATGGCCGCACTTTTCTTGCACAATTTTTTTTTTCGAAAGTCTAAGATTCCCCAACTTTCCATTTGTAAACTTCTATTTCCTACATAAATTTTTTCTTGTCTTCTTTTGTAAATTCCTTTATTCAAAATTTTGAAACCTTTAAGTTTTCATTTACAAACTCATATTTACTATATATAATGTAATGTGCCTTGTCCTAGTACTCTTGAAAATTGAATCTTAATATGTACTATGTAATAATTAAGCTTTAATTGAAAATTAGTAATGACCATGGAATTTAGATCTATGTAAAGTTTACATACTCGTTGAATGCAAACCACACTGCTATGCTCTCATTTTCATCTAAAATGAAATATGCAAAATTTGCTTAAGCTTTATATCTAGCAGTGACTGCAAATTTGTAAAGTGTACGAACTTTGTTAAGTGCAAATCGAAAGTAATCGCATTGATAAAACCATATGCTTATATTCCAACTTTGCATGAACTAAACCAATGCCTGGCATGCCATAAATGTGCGGTTGCATTGTCAAAATTTTTTCTCTACAAACGGAATGCTACCATTCCCCTAATAATCAGACTAATGGCAAATACTTCAGCCATGACACAAGCATGCAAACATTGTACATGTCTAACAAGGTAAAATTAGCCAACATCGAACCACAACCAACCAACACATTATGCAAAATGAACATAAACAATATTAAAAAATGGTTTCATTGAATTCACTAATATCGTAGGATTTACCTTTGATGTTCATGCATGGCAAAATGGTGCATGATTAGCATATTCAAAATAACATATTGTTGAAAATCATAGAGGTCACAAAATTTTGTTGATTGTCATTGATAAAAAGTTGAACAATAAGTTTTTTGTGCATGATTTGCATATCATGAAAACCTGTATTGTAAATCTTGACACACACATGAAACGAATTGTTTCCAATTGAAATAATCAATGTCATATGATTGCGTCTACGAGACACAACATAGAATAACAAGTGGCATATACCAGTGTAGGTGGCATATACCAATGTAGGTCCACTGAAAACACGAACAATGTGATATATGCAATACACAAACGTTCTACTACAAAAGTATGAGTTGCATAAAATTACACAAAATTTGTAAATTAGATAAATAGTTGTGTTTGCCTAGGAGGGTTTGATTTTGCACAAAAACAAAGGTGACCAACCTAGTGTCTTTTGAATTGTAGGACCAATACAACATTATATAAGGTAGATTGTGCCTCCATAATCCTACTACATGTCTACCTGGAGATCAGATAGAGTGCAACAACACACGAGTTCAGGCTGAGAAGTCAACTTTCACATCACCTCTATGACTGAACAATGGTACTATGTATGACATAAAAACACTATCATGTGTGTGCTGCTTATACAACAACCAACACAATGTGTAAATTAATCTAATTTGAGACTTACAATTGTAGACTTAGTATCATAAACATCACTTTTTCTCTCTAAAGATCTCCATTCTCATCCTGCCTAGAATTGTGTAGCGGGTATTTCCTATCCACCTTCAACCCTAAATCCAAGCACACAAGCATCAAGGAGATGAAGAGGATTAACTAGTTGTCACGCGGAGATTCGTTCCCATGAGAGCGATAGCATAGTTCATATCGGACACATTCTTATGATCCACATCTAACACTAAGCATTAACACTACGATCCATTAACACTAGCAATTAACACTGCATCCATTAACACTACTCAACAATGATAGATCTTACTCTTCTTCTCTCTCTTTCTCTCTCACAAAAAGTATAATAAAGATCAATCCCAACAAACATCAAATCCAACAATTAGCAAATCCAAAGAAAACATGAGACATAGAGGAGAAGATAAGAAGGGCAGGGACATTTCATAGCCATTCCATAAGAGACTCAACTTGCTTCTATTGAAATGAAGAGAGAAAGTACAAATAACTCAAAACTACCACTATATATAGTAGATTTCAAGGTTCTGGCCTCAAATCCTATTGGCCAGTTTCCACCTCCCTTATTATTTGAAATTCGAAAATTGGGGGGAACCCTTTTTATTCACTAACTTGACTATTAGGCCTTGTGACATTAAAAGTCTCGCAAAAAGTCCTAAAGTCCTTTTATTAACTAATCAAATTATTATGTGATCATCGGGTTGGACTTGCACATGCAAGATGCCAAATCCCTCGCACTTAATAACTAGGGTTAGGGTTGTCTCGATATCCGCAAACCTTCCAACATGTGAAAAATATAAAAAGTTATCTATGTTGAAATTAGGGGTGTCATAAAGTTTGTTAGTCAAGCATCTTGGTGTAACCAGTTGATAGGGCCATTTTTGGCTTTAGGGGCAAAAAGTCAAGTACACATGTTTTTTCATCATTCAATATTCAACTACGACATAGCTCGAGCTAGTTAGGTTCTTCACAAGTGTCTAGTTTAGATTTGATGAATGACATTTCCTATGTGTTGGCAAAGAGTCAAGGGTCCAATCACAAGTGAGAGTTTCATTAGAAGGGTCCAATCAAATTCATTACTCATCCAATAGGATGTAAGAGGTTCTAGAAAAGGGGTCCAATAGGAATTGAGCATGGACTACCTCAAGATACTACATGTACATTGATTCACTTCACTTTTTTATTGAGTTTTTGAGAGTTAATGGAGATTTGGCAATTTGTGACGATATCACTTTCTCTCTCTACTTAAGACTTTGTTGTTACTTTCGCTCTCTACTCGAGAGCAACTGATTTTTGAACTTATTTTTTTTCACGAGTACTTCCCATATGTGTGAAAGTACTTTGGTGATGAATGTTTGCATGTAGATTTGTGTTTTTGCCTTAGAATTTGACATTGATCTTGATTCTAAAGTGCAAACACAAGCTTAGGAGATCATAATCACACATTAGGGAATTTCCACAAGTGTGAATTTTCACATATGGTATCAGGGCCTACCTAAGTGTTTGATGCATCACTTATCATATGTATGAAAATGTTCATTGAAATCAAGACCTAGAGAATGTAGATTGCATCTCCCATACTATCTTTGAGATTTTTGGATCAAGAGGGTTCATTATCAAATTGATTAGACTATATTTGGTACTCTACAAAAACCAGTGCTCAGAGTGAAGAACAACCAATTTTATTTGGATAGTTTGCTTTGAAGTTAGATCCAAATTCATGCTAGATAGCTTGTTTGAAAGCTAGTAGAGTCAAGATTGTGCAGCAATTGGTTTCAAATCAATTGGATCTTACAATAAAAAGTTATAGCCAATTGAATCAAGGTGGGTAGGGCACCCAACCTGGTTGGACACATCTACTTTGATCTCTATCTTGCTTGTTTGATCCATAAACTCAAGAAAAAGCTTGCCAATCCCATCTATTTGAGATCTAGTCATCTTTTTGAGGTCATAGCCACATTGTTTCATACAATTCCATTGTATTTGAGTGATTTGTGGATTCTTTGAGTGTTTCACACGTGCCAAAGATAGTTTGACTCAAACTTTGCCAAAACTCCATCTTTGAATGAGAGGTTGATCTAGTTTGAGAGTGATTGGAAAAGCTAGTGAGCTTCATTTCCCATTTTATTGCAAGATCTTACGTAGGAGTTGGTAGTACACCTTATTGGATCCTATAGTGAGAGAGAAACAAAACTTTATTGTTCATTATGAGGAGTCTTCACTAATTTTTATGGCTTCCACGGGTTCCTTCCTATTGGAATCAAGTGAAAGACTATCTACCTCTAACTATTCTATTTGGAAGGTAAGAATGGAGTCAATCTTGATACTCCAAGATGTGATGGACATTTTACTTGGGCTTGAGGAGGAGCCACAAATCCTTTAAGAAGTCCAAAGATATAAGAAGAAATCTAGGATGGCTCTACATTATATCAAGATGAATGTCTCTAATGAGATATTGAGATAGATTGGTGCTTGCAACTCGGGCAAGGAAGCTTGGGATGCACCCAAAGCTATCTATGAGGCCAAGAATATCTCTAGGCTCCTCTCTCTTAGAAATCAAATATTTCAAAGTTGTCAAAAGAGTGATGAGAGTGTTACTAATTATGTATTGAGAGTCAAAGACATTCATAGAGAGCTGGCTTGTATTGGAGATTCTATCAATCAAAGTGAGCTCCAAGTCATTCTCAATGGCTTGAGAGATGAATATGAAAATCTTGTCCAATACTATGCTATAAAGGAGGATTTACTAAGCTTGGAAGCCTTGCAAGGAGTTCTTATATTTGAAGAATCAAGACATGAGAACAAGCTTATGAGGGTGGACAAATTATCCCTCAATGATAATGATGATGACAAAGCACTATCTGTCAAAGACAAGCATAAAGGGAGGAGCAAGAAGCAACACCAACATTTCTCTAAAAACAAAGCAAACGACAAAGTCCAAGATGGAGAGGAGGAGGACACCTCTCACGCTTCTTTCCTATAATATCTTCGCATGTCACATGCAATGATTCTAAGCAAAGTTAAGACCAAAAGTGCTATTTTTAGGCAACAAGTTACGTGGATGACTTTGTGCATGTCAATCTACAAGACTAGGGCACATTCGCTAAAAGCATTCGCATGAAAAGATACTTGGGAGGAGGGTGACCTTGTTGAAGAGTAATGCCTATTTTACCCCTTTGGCTAAGCACTACCTTTATTGTAAGATGTACATTTATCATGGGGCATGTTATTTGAGATTACATTGGGCTCGTGTTTGTAACTTAAAAAAATTAGTGCAAGTGGCTCACTTTACAAGTAGCTCAATATATGGATGCCACCTATACTTTCCATGCATCACTTGTAGTGCTAACCTTATAGAGGATCAGTAGGACCCATGCACTCCCATCTCTCTCTAGCAATTCATTTTTTTTTCTACATTTTGGTATTGTGAGATGCTTAAGTAATTTTTCTTAATTTTGCATAGGGTTTGGCAAAGCTTTTTTGGCAGTGCCTACATAGAGAGGGTGTGAAGAAAATCAATTAGTTTTGGTCATTTGTTATTTGGCATATTGAGGCCAATTGTAGATAACAACTTAGAGATAGTTAAAAATATTCTTACTATCTCTAGCAGCATGAATCATGTTTGTGAGCAATGTGCTTTATCAAAGTCACATAGATTATCTTATAAGAGATCTATATCTAGATCTACTAGGCCTTTTCAACTTGTGCATTCAGATATTCATAAAGTTATTACAATTAGAAATGGTGGTGCTAAGATATATACATTTATTGATGACTTTAGTAGATTTTGTTGGGTGTATTTACTAAAGAACAAGGATGAGGTGTATGATGTTTTTGTCAAATTCAAGATTACAAGGGAGGTCTAAGTAAACACCAAAATCAAGTGCTTGAGGAGTGACAATGGTGGTGAGTACATTCTTATCAAGTTCAAAGCATTTTGTGATGCAAATGGAATCAAGATGGAGCTCACAAGTCCAAGAATATCACAACAAAATGGAGTAGCAGAGAGGAAGAATAGAACCTTATGTGAAAGAGCCAAAGCTATGAGGTTAGGTGCTAATCTTCCTAAACCTTTTTGGGACGAAGCTTTGTTGTCTTTGGATGATGATGGTGAAGAAGTATCTTCAAGTCAAAAGCCAAGGAGGACATCAAAGCAAAGACAAAAAATTTTGAGGCTCACATATGATGAGAATGGTAAGAAAGTGAAAGTTACTCATTTTGCATTTCTCACATATTTTGGTGAATTTTCTTGTGTAGATGAGGCTATGCAAGTGAATGGTGGTTTTCATAAAATGGAAGCAACTAATGGATCTGAAAAAAAAAAGTCTAATTCAATGGCTTTGATGGTGGTCACGTGAAGGATCAAGAGGTTGATCTCGAAGGGCTTCAACAACACAACATGAAAAGTGACAATTTGGAGCTAGTCAAGAGCATCAAAGGGAAGGCAAGTGGATAAGACACTTTTTTCAAGTGTGCAAACTAATGTATTTCACACATGTGGATCCAAAAATAGCAAATATAGATCATTCTACACATAGAATTACGGTCAAGGGAGCAGACATGAAGTGTTGTTCAAAGTTACTTTACTTGTTCTACCTCATATTTGAGTAATTTCATGTGAATGTGTGCAAATTGTCAAAATATGGTGAAACTAGTTACATTGTTTTTGTAGTAGGTATTTCCTATCCACTCTCAACCCTAGATCCAAGCACACAAGCATCAAGGAGATGAAGAGTATTAACTAGTTGTCACGCGGAGATTCGTTCCCATAAGAGCGATATCATATTTCATAATTCAACAAATGCATATGATTCACTTCTAACACTACATCCATTAACACTAGATCCACAACAATGATAGAGACTTACTCCTCTCTCTCTCTCTCTCTCTCTCTCAAAAAAAAAAAAAAAAAAAAAAAAACATAACAATGATTAACTCCAACAACAATCAAATCCAACAATTAACAAATACAAAAAAAACATGAGAGATAGAGGAGGAAAGATGACAAGCAAGGACATTCCATATCCATTTCATAAGAGGACCAACCTGCTTGCATGAAATGAAGAGAAAGTGTTTACAATATTCAAAACTACCACTATATATAGTGAATTTTAGGGCTTTGGCCTCAAATCCTCATCAGTGGCCTATTTTGATGAGGCAAGGGAAATAGAAGAACGCGAACGGAGAAGAGAGCAAGAATATTGCGGAACAAATCTCTTGTTACAATCAGCTGCTAGATGCAAAAACAGTCTAATAGAAAGCTTATGCTAAATATGATCACAACTTTAAGTATTCTAATTGCCCAACATGATCTTAAAAATTGATTCATACTCTCAAAAACGAGAGTACAGTCCACCAAAGAGATTAGAAATGATTTGTGTGTGGTATTACTGAAATCAGATTCAATGTGAAGTATGGTTCTGATATAAATGAAAAGCAGTATGATATCGCGAGTTCCTTAGGCATCAAAGACAACCATCGTCTGATCAGAAACTAAGGAGTCGTAGACGTCCATGTTCTGATCAAAACGAGTAAACAAGCGCGATCAAACAACGATAAAGTGCATTTAATCACAACAAGCATTCATCTACGTTATACACAGATAGAAAAACATGTTGCTACTATATTACACTGAAGCACGAATAACAATTACAACCAACAATGACGGCGTAACTGGGAGGCTCAAATAATACGTCTCATGGATGGAGCGACTCAAATAATTTGTGCTGGGATGATCTACTTATAGATTGCATCCATGTATTAACTACATTAAATGCTTGTCACCTAATTAGGTAAGTCGTTGTACTTGGAAGTATTTGGCTTTTGTGACAACTATACACAATATATATGGTCAACAAATCATGAACATTGACGTAGACAAGGACGTCGCAAATTCTCTCAATTCGTATTTCACGTGAAGTGGTTTTCTCTCACTTCGCAAATTTTGGGAAGTGGCTGGGAACGTTGCTCGTTCAAAATAGACGACCTTCGGAATTTTTTTCTCTCTTCAAAATTTTGCGGAAAAGCCGAAGGTGCCCGTAAACAGTTTAAGGTGCCCTCAAAAAGGCGAAGATGTCGGTAACAGTTTAACTCTCTCGCACTTTTTGAGAAAATGCGAAAAAGCCGAAGGTGCCCTTAAAAACAAGATGAAGATGCCTTTAACAATTTAACCCTTAAAAATAGATGACCTTCGCCGAAGGTGTTGAAAATAGTTAGACTTTTGAACTGTGAACAAGTTGACTTCTTCAAAATAATTGAACTGAAGAAGTCAAAGGCAAGTGTGCAGTTTTCGAGAAAGTGCGAAAAATGCAAATTGTGCGACACTTAGTGTATTTCTACAGAATGTTAAAAAGTAATGTAAATCTGCAGACTTGTTCTAAATGCAAGTGTGTGGAAGTCCTTGAAGATGGCCAAGTCTTCAATGACTTCAAGTTATTAAACTTAACATCTGAACTTGAAATTATAATGGGATTAATTACCCTTTGTTGGAGGTAGCCGGAAGCCCGTTGTAGACGTTTTTTTAAATAATTTGGCTGTCTAAGTTTGGGATTCCTGCAGGTATCAGATGAGCACACGTAGAACCAAAATTGGTTTTACCTGTCCCTAAATCATTGATCAATCAATGTGTAGGAAGAGTCATGAAATATAAATTAGTCATTCACCAAGGAGACAACTGTGGGCTTAATTTCCAACAGCCCCCCTTACGGTCACGGTTGGTGCCTTGGTATCTTTGTCAAGTTCAGCATACTGAAAAACTTATGATGCTTGATCCTGGGAAGCACTTTGGTGAAGATGTATGCAACCATTTCTATTGTGGAGCAATATTGAAGAATCACTTGCCCTGAGAAAACTCTCTCTCGAATGAAATGATACTGGATTTCTATGTGCTTGGATTTTCCATGAAATTTGGGATTCAGTGACAGTGAAATACACCTCAAGTTGTTACATAGAATGGTGGTAGCATTGACCTGAGTGTGATGTAAGTCGTTAAGTAACAACCTGATCCATACAACTTATTTTGAAGTTTGACATGCTGCGATGTACTCTGTCTCAGTCGAAGAAAGCGCAACTGATTTCTACTTCCTTGAGTTCCACGAAATTGGTCCCCCCTTTTCGATAGAAATAGAACCCGAAGGTAGATTTTTTGGTAGAGACTGTTCCTCCCCAATCTGAGTCGGAGTAGCCTCGCAGGACTAGTGGGTCGAGAACATTTCCATCATAACATATAATTTGATCTAAACTTCCCTGAATATATCTCATCACTCTCTTGAATGCTTTCTAATGAGAGATCCTAGGATTAGACATGAATTGACTTAACGTGCTAACAATGTATGCTAAATCTGGCCTAGTACACATCATAACTCAGGAAAAGTAAGAGTCATTCCAAAAATCTTTCCATTAATAAGAAAATACTGGATTTAGGAATACCTTCAAAACATGATTCTTTCAATGTAGTGCAAGATTCAAGTTCTATAAACAACTGGCAATTAAAGACTGAACGCATACCAAAATGACAATCATCTTCAACTATAAAACTTTAGATTACAATCCAGAATCACATCTAGATACCCAAAGTCCTACTGAATATCAATTCAACTGTTATTCTTGGATTCATTATGATTCGTTATCCATTTGAGCTCTCTGGGATACAATCACTAATGAGCTGAGTCCCTTTCTTAACTACTCTATCCCAAGAATACTGTATATCTAATGCACATAATATTAACTGATGAACCCAAATGATTCACCAATCATGCGTCTTACAAACAATATAAAACAAAACCATCAGTTTCTAGTGAATCCACATCACACTAATCGTTTTACCAATTAACTTCATCCTGGAGTAATGAACTACTCAAGTTAATTGCCAATGATTCAGATATCTTAAATGTCTTGGCGAAGAATTCAATTATACTAGTATAACACCACATTTAGATCCTTACCCAAATCATTTATAAGTTAATCCATAAATCTTCTATACAAAGATTGTTAATTCTGCAAGTATCTATCAAAACAACACTTGATCATATGTTCATGTTCACCGACTAGGTTAAGTGCACCAATAACTCTAGTAACCAGGAATACACAATAGATTCATACAAGATTAATCGTGCACATATGTGAATAATCTCACTATGACCCATTACATAAACACATTTTTATTTAGCAGATTCCTCCAGAACCCACATATGTTACTCACATATCTCACTGAGATCTTGTAACTCAGCTACAAAATATTTTCTATTTCTCATGAGTAAATAACATATCCGGAAAATCTCTGAGACGAATAAAATTCACTCTCAGCAGTTTTCCAATCCCACTTACCTCTAATTACATAATTTCTCCCACTGATTAACCCCTCTCTGATCCTAGTATTTAAACTAAGATTAAGTTGATCCAATATAGAACTCTCAGACTTAAATTCTGATCAAACTTACTTCTATTCCAATCAAAATGGAATTAGTAACTTTTGACCTTTTACTGTACTACCTATAGATAATGATTCAAATTTTAAACCTGTTTCAGTTCCAGCTCCCTAGAGAATTCTTCTATTTTGAGAAGTTTCAATTAGGCATCTTACTCTGAATCTATCTGAAATTACTTCCAGAAAAATCTCATTTCTATACCACAACTGGTTCTTTTCCAAAAACTATGCAATCCACAGATTCCCAAATAGAATTTTATCCCACCACTTCACCTCTCCTTTTAAGGAAATTATAAATTTCAAATAAAAGTTAACTGAAAAAATGATATTTGAAAATATCTAAATCCAAAAAAAGTCAGTAATAAGTGCTTCCACTAAAGGATTCACTCTATTACAAACATGACTTCTCTTTCAAATATTTTCAATCTGAGTGATAGAAACTACTATTCTCTCGAAATCCATTTATACAACAGAGATATTCTAGGTTTAAAAAATTGAAACATTTTAACCTTCGAATTTATCTGAATTCCAAGTCTATTCATAGTAGTAATTTATATGACATAACAGTCTTTCAGAAGAATAACTTCATCCTGAAAAGAATCATATAAATCAGTCTGATATCCTATATTTGAGAAATTACTAAGAAGTAAAAGATTAATTAAGAAAACGAAAAATAGATTTGAGAGCCTCTGATTTTGTAAATAATGAGAGACCACATTGGGATCTATATTAAACCTCAAAATTTTTCAAAATACCCCACATTTGATCGAATGGTTTTCTTCTTTTCCCATATTGCGACTAGGTACTAAACACACCATTGATCATCAAATCTTTACAGTCCTAGAATTTTCTTTCCAAAATTATTGACGTTCCATATTATCAGCTTTTCCTTCCAAAAAACCCTTAACTCCTTTATATGATATTCTAGAGATCCATTGATCATCTAGCTATCCTACAATCACTATAGAAAATTATCTCTTGTTCCCAAACACTGGAGAATCCTTTTATTTGGATGACTGGCATGCCTATCAGATGGATACCCAAAATCCACATCTGATTATGTGACTTAGACATAAGAATTAACATGGTTTAATATTATGTCCCGATCCTTTCTGGTTATTGACAAGCTTCGAAACCCTACTGATGCATCAAATCTTGGGACAAGCTTTTGTTAACTAACAGATCCAATGTGATTCACGTATCAGATTCCACTTCTAACATCACAATTGACATCCAATACTGCGGATAACTCAATGGGTACAAAGATATCAGTTATGAATTTAATTGAATGAAATCTATCCAGGAAATTAATAACCAGTATCAAGCAATTATTTATTGGGATTTACACAAAATCCTAATCGCGAAATACATTTCCCGATCATACTTACGACCTCTGATGTCCACTCTTCTTCCCTCCTTAGAATTTCCATTTTCCCGAAAATCTTTTAGCTAAAGTACCCAGAAGATGTAACAACATTAGTAAATGTTTAAAAATCAATTATTGTAGGAAAAAGTCTAAAACAATTTCATTTCTGTCTTATACCTGAGCTGAATATCAGATATATCAAAAATTATATACTAGTATGTGAAACACTACTAGTCTAATCTTTTGAATAAAATTCACCATAGGATTTTACTGGAAATGAAATCAGTTATGTAATTCCTATCATTACAAATTTTCCAATAAAATTGGATTGTTTTTTTTTTTTTGACTGGTTTGGCATTACTCCGTTAATATTGACAAAACCTATCCAAACATAGAATATGAAATTATATGAATGGAAATCCCACCAATAGGATTTCAGTAATTATTGAACCGTATGCTGTCAGATTTATTGACTAGATAAAGAATACTATTTCCACTCATCCAATCTGGTCATTTCATATTGTTTGACGATTATAATTCAAATTTAACAAATATCTTGCACAAACGTTTACTTGACCGATTTCTAGCGATCAACATCGATTAGAAAACTATCAGACAAGTCATTGATTTCAAATTTTTACCAAATTAAAATTCAACAAAAAAGAAAAAAAAAATCAAATTTTAACTTTCAATCTAGGAGTTCTCAACTGCAAAAGATACAGAACCATAAAATCTGTTGGCAATTTCATTGCGGTTCATTCTGTCAATTTTAACTTATCTATCTTCGAAAAATAATTTAGACATAGTGAAAACACCGTGATCAATTTTGACTGATAAACTCAGTTTAATCAATTCACTAATTTAAACTGATTCCATAGATAACGAAAAAATGACCGAAATTTTGATTTTTTTGAAAAACTCAAATTTTGTTTAATTTTACGTAATTCAAAAATTCTGACAAAAATCCTGTTAGTACAAAAGGGCAATCGAAGTCGAAAAAAATCGAAACATTGTCCGATTCCTAATGTTACTAACCCAATGTCAAACTGGCATGCAAAGCACACTACATCAGTCACAAACGTCATTACGAAATTTTTTTACGTAAACTTCAGTTTTACGGAACCTGTCAACCATTAACATTGATTTGTGACCCAACTATCAGAGCACATGCGTATGACCACTCAAATCGATTGTAAATCCCTCATGCATGTCAGAATCACTTTGAGAATCAGCATGCAACTAATCCATGCAAACACAGTACTACAAATTAGGGAAATGTCTGGCATGCAATCAGAACAATTGCCAATTTTACTCACAAAATTGCAAAACTTCAGATGATCATAACTTTGGCTACAAGATACCAAATTGGGTGTTGTAAAGCTCAGTACAGAGGGAGACCAAGTGAACAAGATGTTTGCCACGTCAGCTTGCCATCTAGGCTTCACACGTGCAAGATCATAATGTCAGAAAATCAGTAGTAGGACGCACTTCCACAAGAAGAAATCATGCAAAAACATGCAAACACCCATCCTAGCCCAAAATTGATGCTACCAATAGTCTTAAGCCATCAATGAGACTTCCATGAAGCATTCAAACTGATCCTAAGATGCAGTATAGGCTGAGAACGAAGATTTCTTGATTTGTAGAAGTCAAAATAGCTTCAAACTTGTTGGAGATGGTGCATAAGCCACTGTCCATCAATTCATAGGTCTGATAGCTTGCTAGGAAGGTAAAAAGGAATGATAATCATGCTGTAGTTAATTCTAGATTGACTTTGTTATGGATTTGGAGAAAACCATCCCCCAAAAATCACCAAAAATGGTCATTTTTTGAACTTTTTTGACTTCCTACAAGTTCAATTGCTAGAATTCTTGGCTCTAACTTCGGGGAAAGCTTCAAAAGACTTTGGTTCACCTCTTTACAAGCTCCACATGGTTTTTTACAGCCAACTGCTATCCAACTTTATGAGAAAACAAGCAAAAATGATGATTTTTGGCTATTTCTAGTTTTTTCATCACAATAAAGTAGAAATTCATGACATACAACTCTTTCTCTAACACATGCAAACCAATTTATAGAATTACAACCATCTAATCGATCTGCTTGCTGGATTTTGGTTCTTACTATCTATTTTGTGCCGAAAAGAATGAAAAACCAAACAATTTTGACCAAAACATAGCCTAGAATCATAAATCATTGGAGAGAATGCATCATTAATTTCATCATTAATGAACCCTAAAACGAAATTACACTTGCTGGAAAATTTAGATCTACACAAGAAAAAGCTCCAAAAAAGCATCACAAATTGGCCTTCAAGGACAATTCTCTATAAAACCACAAAGAATCCCAAGAGTAATGGACCTTAGCAACATGCACATTGAAACCAAGATAGTACACCCACTTGTACCCTTGCTATCCACCTTGGAAGAGAAATCCCATGATCAAATCCGAAATTTCGAGAAAAGGTAGCCCTTCTCCATGTTCTCTGATCTTCGTAAGCCTCACAGTGGAACACACATAAGAAAATAGAGAATCTAAATTAAGCTGTTGTAAATACAACTATCAGATCACGATCATGTGCCCGAGAATGGTTCATAGTAATAGCGAACTGTCTGTTGTGATCTTACTACACTAGTTACATACTGAATACTATCTCTATTTCTTGAATTACTTTCACTCTCTCTAAAGTCTCTGATACTATGGAGTCAGATAATTCTGATACAATAAAGTTCACAGAGAAACTCTGAATCACGCTTCACTAATAGACTCTATCATCTATCTCACTTACATCATCTATATTAATAGTGTATTGCCGTTATGTATATATACATGCGACAATTATAACAACTATATGGGCAATGAGCGTGAAGCAATGCAATTACTGCAAAGTATTGAAATGAATTGTGATGTAGTATGCTTCGGACAGGGCAGAAGAAGTGCTCCATTTTGAATGGTAACAGTCGACAGAGTCGGCTAGCTTGCTCTTCAAAAGATGTCAATGTCGATGGGGTTTGATGTCAAGATGTCGATCGAGTCCATGAAGTCGATGACGTGGACTTTGACAAAGTCGATCCTACTTCTACTTCAAGTCGATATATTTCACAGCATGAAACTTTACTCACTACCCTATCCATCATGTAATCTAAACCAAAGCAAATGCAAATAAGATCCATTACAATGATGATCACCTCACCTACAATACAAAGAATACCGAGTAGGATAGCTCCATTAGATTCCATGTATCATGTACCATCTAATTTTCAACAAGTATCAATCACTCGTAGTTGCATTGATAACAACTGCATCTTGATATCTTTCTAAATAATCTATCTACCTATCATGTAGCTGAGATTCCAACTGGATCCACCCAACAAGTTGCATCATACTAATCAAAGAATAATGGATAAGTACAAAACTTGTGACACCAACTTGGAGATCATCAACCATGCATATAAACAATGTGTCTCACTTGAGTACCATTAGCTACTCCTTGAGTAGCAACTACCACCAACGAATCTTTTGTCCAATTATTGTGCTCAACTTATGTCTTCAACCTTGGTCAATATTCTGTTATCCAAGCCAATCTCTAAAGCACCATCTACTTTTCATGGCTCCTAGCATATGCTTGCTCTCCCTGGCTATATGCCAATGCAAACCCATCTATGAGTGCTACACTCATGGGATCTTGAGACCAATGTCTCCCGAACCTGATTGTACTAAAATTTGTGGCTCCAACTAACTTTTCTATGTTTTCCCCTGATCTTTTCAATTGAGATTTTGATCAAAACAAGTTCCAACACCTGTAGAAAGCCTAAACACTTGCAAATATAGCCAAATGCATGAAAGGTAGTAGCTAACTCACCCACACCCTTGATGGTAAATGCCTCTCCATTAATGCCAATGCCTGAAGTTGGTCTTGTTGTATTTGCCATCCATGTATTTTATGCGAGTACATCAAGAAGTCCTCACCATCAATGCCCTATCAGTAGATCCTATGCAGAACTCCCTCAGAAGTGTTTGTTCCCATCACACAAAACATGCGAATCTTCATGCTCACATCTCCAAAGGGATACTTGCATCCATCAATTCTATTCCAAGAGGTAGCTCACAAAGTTTCAATACTTTGTCCATTTTGCGTCTATAGTGTCTTGATTTCGAACATGAATCATCACCATAGGTCACATCCATTCGATGCCTCAACTTCATCAACAAATAGCTAGTTCTATTGTATTTCACATCATCCCAAAATGCAATCCATACCAGATATCATAATGTCATCAACAATCGTAAAGATCCGAGCATCTAATCCAATAATGTCCTTCATGTATTCTCCCAAATAGTCTTCAAGCTATTGTCACAGATAATATCAACACTATTATTTAAGAATATTCTTGAGATATTAACTCCAAAGTCATTATCAAGTCCCTCATATATGATGCATGCCAATACCATTCCTAGTGCATCTGTGAGATCCTCCATGAGTCCAACCAAACAATCTACACACCCCACCAAACTGCATTCTTGATACTTCAATGATAGGGCAAATAGATTTGACTTACCCAAACATGATAGTTGAAGTGTATCCCCTTGATGACAAGTTTGATACAATACTTCATAGCTATAATTACTTGAATGGGATTGACTTAACATATTTAGATCCTGAAAATCTATGTGACTACTGACCCGTTCTTTACTTCATATATCCAATACGCAGTCCCTTTGTTGCAAGTCCTGCTATCTTATCCAAATTGGGCTCCAATTAGCTCCAACGCTTGTTTTTATCACCTCTAACTACTAAATGTATAAATCTCCAAGCTAGTGTCAATCAGGGACGTCACCTCCAAACTCCATTTGAGGAAGAAATTCTTCACCCTGAGAATGTCTGAAGCAGTTAAGTGTTTCGAGTCATCTCAACACTTTCCAAAATCTCATGGAGCAGATGACTGCAACTAGCTCAGTCATAGAAGATACTGATGTTGTTATGACTCTATTATCGAGTCTACCTGAAGCCTATGAAAATTGGGTCATGGCAATTTCGATCCAAGAGAATCTCGCTCTTTCAAGAGTGATTTCATTGCTTCTATAAGAGGAGGCCAGAGATCTGCATCCTCCTCAGGCTCAAGCTCTATATTCAAAAAATCAGAAATTCAGATCCAAAAAGAAGAGCAAAGGGTCGAATTTTGGTCCAGGGTCCATCAAATGGATGTTCAGACCGCTTTTCTCAATGGGACCATTGAAGAGATAATTTTTATATCACAGCTAGAAGGATACGAACTGAGGGGTAAGCAACACCTTGTATATAAAATTCACAAGGCACTCTATGGGCTGAAATAGTCACCCAGAGCCTGGTTCCAGAAAATAAATGCATTTCTTATTAAGAATGGTTTTATTCCAAACTCAACAGACTCAAATGTCTACTTCAAGTCTGTATCGCATTTCTTCATCATCATCACTCTCTATGTAGATGATACTCTATTATTCAGTAACAATTTGAAATTGATGAAGGACATAAAATGCATGCTGGCCAAGGAATACAAAATGACTGATATGGGTCCAGCCCACTATTGTCTCGAAATTTTTCGAATTCGACCCAGTGGATTGATTTCATCAGTCAACAGAGATATCTCACCAACGTACTGAAAAAGTATGGAATAGCCAAGTGCAAACCGAGTTTCTTTTCACTCGACCCTGGAATAAAGCTAGGAACAATCTCCTCAAACTGAGGTAGAAAAGGATGAGATGAAACAATATCCATTTCACTCCATCATCGACTCACTGATGTATGCAATGATCTGCACTTGACCAGACCTTGCATACTAGATCAGTTCACTTAGCCAGTTCCTATCAAATCCAGGTCTAATGCATTGGAAAGCACTCTTGAAAGTCATGAAGTACATCCAAGCAACCAAAATTCTCAGCATCTGTTATGGAGGCAGCCAACCTACCAATATACTTGAAGGGTACACAGATGTAGATCAAGAGATATCAATACTAGAAGGTCAACTTCTGGATTTTTTTTTTTATACAATCAGGATCCAATTTCTTGGAACAGAGGAAAGCAGACCTCAGTAGAATTGCCATTAGCCAAATCAGAATATATGTTGCCACGAATGCTACCAAGGAGGCAATTTGGCTGAGGCATCTACTTGTAGAAATTGACTTTGCACAGTCGCATCCAACAACAATTTATTGTGACAACCAAAGCACAATAGCTCTCTTTCTAAATCCGAGATTTCATTCTCGGAGCAAACATATCAAAATTAGGTATCATTACCTGAGAGAGAAAGTGCAAAGCAATGAAGTTTCACTAGTTTACTACAGGACAAATCTGATGGCAGCAAAGTACTTCACAAAGGCTCTGTCAAAGGAGCACCATCTCAGATTCAACGGTATGTTGAATCTGAAAATCAAAATTTTTCAGGATCCACATTAAGAAGGAGTGTTGGAATTCGATGTTCAGTCTCAAATCCATTCATTAATGAGCATTCTGAAAAACTAGAAACAGAAGGTTCAAATCTTTGAGCAACAAAGATTTTTCGACCCTGGATCGGCAGATCGAGGCGAAAATTATCCGGGCGTGTTTGACCCTGGATCGAGTCAAATCGGGTCTGATTTATCCGACCCTAACTATATTTTTGACCCAGTGTAAAATTCGACCCCTTGTATATTTTTGATACACTGTAAATTTCGATATTGTTGGCGACCCAACGACTTGGCATTGTCCGCCTACATTGTACATGCATTTATAGTAATGAGACGGTTATAATAACTGCAACAAAATAGTTGTTGTAGATATTTGTAGTATATTGAATAGGTTAATCTTCATCAAAAAACTTATTCTGATAATTATAATTATCTTTCAATCAAATTTTTTAGTTGCTAGTGTTATCACACACAACAATCATCTGAAGTTATCACTTCAAGCCATTGTACTCATTGTGAACCAAACGACTATCCATATAGTGGATTTCGTCGATAGCTTGCCCCAAACTACCAAAACTATAATTTTTATGAATTTTTCAGAAGTACTCCTACTAAGGAATCTACAAATCACTTCCTTGAGGATCGAGTCGGAAGAATTTTATTGTTACATGCCACCGGACTGCCTATATCCTTTTATGGTGTCCTTCAAAGACTCCTCTTCATACACTAGCTTTTCTGGTGAACGATGTTGCTCAGAAAGCTCCTACAAATCGTGCACACCAAAAACACCCTATTGTTGTAATACCATATTAAGAATTACATTGACGAACCTAGGACATGCTATTGAGCATGAATACTATAAACCTAATTAGTTTTACAATACCATGTTTAGGACTTTACATAGACTAGATCTGATTTCTAACAAAGAGGAGACAAGAGATGAAACAATTTAAGCCCGATTGTGAGGTAAGTAGAAGATTAACTAACATATTACATTCCCATGCTTTAGACAAGTATAATCCTACTAAATGTCATATGTCAATCATCAATAAATAATTTGAGAGTACAATGACACCATAAAAAGGGACTCAACAACTTGGTCATTGGTTCTATATTGTAGAACAAACTAGTTCTTGATAGGTATAGAGTCTTTTAGCTCAACGGTGGAGATTTCATGTCTAGGTATTAGAACCTTGGTACTCAAAAACTAATTATCAAAACCATTTTACATTCATCCAATACCTATTGTAAAATATGACCAATCCTTGCAGGCATTGAGGTCAATGCTTGACCCAAAATTAATAGCCAAATGCATAACCACAACTTGGCAGTTGCTATCCTACCAATACCAATAGTTGCAAATCATGTAAAACCAAAATGTTGATAGATGATGAAGTGGTGGGTATCACAAATAATTAGTGCTAGCCCAAAACTTGAACCTCGACTCACCTTTTAATAGCTTAATGCTTGGAATTATAAATAAAATAAACTCTCTATATTGTGGCTTGTGACTCTTAATAGAAGTGTGGATGGTTAATACTTATCCTTGGATTGATAAGTAAGATCCACTCTCTAAAATATGGCTTATCACTAGCTAGCTTCATTTATTTAAAGCGTCGCTCACAAAAAACCCATCAAAGTCTTTTTTCTCAATTGATGACCAATAAATTGATTTTATTGAAGACCATCATCAATGCTCATTGAACAATTTTGCAAGTATGTGAAAATCATCAATTTAAAACTGAAACATATTTAGCTTTTACAACAAATTCTAATAAGAACTTGATGCATGTGAAAGATTTATAATGAAACAACTCACCATGTTAAGTATCGGGAAGGCTCCCACCCTCGAGGGCCTTGGGCCCCTCATAATTGGGGGTCAAGGGGGTCATCTAACTTAAAGTAGCATCTAACTATTTTTAACAAAGTCCAAAATTTGTTTACTATTCATAAAAAGCACATCTTTCAAATGGACAAGATAATTTCATTTCTTTCTATATATAATAATAATAAACACACTTTACACATTTGTAACGTTCAATTAATCAATGATGTCTATCTTTTAACAAACATAAATGTGCTATCTTCTAGAAATACACTAAAAAACTTTCCTAGTGCTTTGTTTTTGGCATACATGATTAAGCAACTAGTGGTTGTTATATACAATGTGGCAATGCCATTTACAGAGCTAGGCTCCCTAGACGTCACTACACAATGGTTTTCATTCGAGTTTGCCCCGAAGTCGCTTATTAGCACGGGAGCTTGCTCCCGTGCCTGTGTGACACATGGCATCGTGGCCCGAGACACTGCCCGAGATTTGTTTGATGGTCTGAGATTTTCAGGAGCAAAATTTTTGGTGGGTCCCGGAGAATTTGGCTCGAAAATTTCACTTGCGCGACAGTCGAGCACGTGAGTCGCGAATTTTTTTGAGCATGTGGGTCACAAAATTTTCTCGGGCATGCACAAGCGGGTGGGAAACTTCTTCGAGCATCAAATTGTCTCATGCACGCACACACACATGCAAGAACTTGTGCTTGTTTCACTATATACAACACTGAGGATTTCTCCCAGATACTGCCACATGGCATTACGTGGGCTTAAATTTCGAAATTTTTAGGTCCCAAATTTTTTTCGGGCACGCAGGTAACGGGCAGCGAGCGGGCACGCAGGTGCGGGGCAGCGATGGGCAGGATAAGAATGTGTCTGGGACATTGGGGAGCAGAGAACGCTCTCGAGCGTAATCGCTCCCGTGCTAATAAGCGACGAGGAGATTGTACCTTTCCGAGCTAAGCTCCTTATACAAGGTGGTCGGTCGGCATTCCAGAGCGCACACCTTTCTGGTGGAGGCAACAACTCTACCCATACACCTCACTCCCTCCCCTCCCTCCCATAGGCCTAGTGGTGGTTTAGGAAACTAAGGCCTCAACGATATACGCTATCACGATTGACTTTTCTTCTTCTTCTTCTTCTTCTTCTCTTTTTGCCTTCTTATTCTTCTGCTACTGCTTCTTCGGGAGATGCCGCTGCCAATTTTGTTCCTCCTCGTCACCTTCGCTTCTTCTTCTTCTTCTTCTTCTGTTTCTGTAAGGGGGGAGGTAGAACCAGAGGAGGAGGGGGCGAAGGAAGAAGGAAGAAGGAAGAATTGAATTCAGGATTCCTTTTTTCTTTTCTTAATTCGTTGGATTTGCTGTTGCGATATAGAACTAGGCTGATTTGCTGCTGTTCCATAAGATCTTTTAGAGAATTGAGCTGTTTGCATGTTAATGCTTGCTGCGCTTCATAGCGATTGAAGACAGGTAGACAGGAGAGAGGAGAGGGAGGGAGGTCAACCGCTTTTCCTTTTACATTTGTACAGAAGAAAGTCCTATATTTATGTGCGATACAGATGTATCCGTCAGTGCTGGAGATCCTGCAAAACAGCCATAATTGAGAGGCTATACCTTGTAGAATGTGCTGAATGCAATTGTGATTTCGCAATTATTTCACCGCCGCCCGCGTCCGCGTGCGTGCTTCATCTATCATAATGGAGTTATTTAGAAAGAGATTCAGTGCTTCAAAATGGTAAATACCAATCATCCTTTGGCAAAGCAGATATTGTTCTTTCTAAGATCTTCATTATAGAAAATTTTTAAGTAATTCAACATGTGCGTGCTCGTGTGCCGATGCGTATATGCATTTTTGTTTCTGTGTTTCCCCTTTAACTTTCCTGCGATTGGAATGACAGATTAGCCCATTCTTGATTGCACCTTTTGACAATTCATAATGCAGCAAAACATTACTGAAGTTGGTAGTATCGAGAATCAAGATCGGGCGAAACAGGCATGAAATTCAAGTCAGACAGCTACGTATGGACGTGCTTCAGCTTCTTCAGAACAAACAGGAAGACAGCGCCCTGATTAGAGTGAGTTTCGAAGAGCTTCCGTGTTTCCTTACGGACTAGATTGATTGAAAATTAGACAACTAATTTTAGATAGATGCACATACACTTTTGTATTACCTTCATATTATTCAATAAGGCGTCTGGAATTCTTAGCTGCTTGTTAAGTCTTGCTTAGAAATTTTTTGATTGACTTCGTCTATGTTCTGGATCTATTGTTGTTGCAAAAATTTTACTGATGATGGAGTACAATATCTTCAGAGTAAAATTAACAAATCAGTTGTTGACAGAGAAACATATTGTTGACTTTGTGTGTGTGTGTGTGTGTGTGAGAGAGAGAGAGAGAGAGAGAGAGAGAGAGAGAGAGAGAGAGAGAGAGAGAGAGAAAGAAAACCCTCATCGCAGATTTGGAAGGGAAGGAATGCCAATTTATTAGATTAGTTTGATGTTAGCATAGGAGCCTTCTAATAGGATAGAGCCCAAATGCTCTCCTTTTCTCACCTTTCACACAAGGTGGGACTTATCCTTGGGTGATATCTTATGTGCCAAGATATGATGCCTACCTCATCTTAAGTGCCAAGATATGATGCCGACATGAGGTAGGTCCTTTTGGTGTGGGGAACATGTCCGCGTACCCCAATAAGTGGTGGGATTGCGGTGTCATACCAAATCATATTCCTTACGACGTCCAAATCTAATGTGAGTTCACTTTAGCAAGTGGCCTTGTGTGAAAACCTTGTGATCCTATTCATGTAGAGCGTAGGCACATAGGTACATATTTTGAAATGCACTGCCATGGGTGTGAAACCAGCTTTAGATGAACACGCACGCATGATTCTGAAAGGGCTAAGGAGAAGATTTTTAACTTCTATAAAGCTATGAGATGCACACGATAGAGAATAGGTCTTTCAAGGAAAGTTCGGAGCACCTGTGAATTTTCAAGAGGCACTTGCAAACATGGCCATACATTTCACAACTCGTGTGTCTGATTTCATTTGCTTGCAATATTTTTAATTCTTAACAAGTGGGAAATTTGTAATCATTTAGTTCCATAAATAACAAAGTTCCCAAGAGCTGTGTTTAAACTACTTCAAAACCTTTTTTGTGGATCTTTGTGCTAAAGAAATGTCTTTCTCAAGTTCTTGTTGATTTTAGTAGCTAAATACAAATGTTAGAAATATTGATACTCGCCCAACATATAGGGGAATTTGTAGGCAAAAGAACACAACCAAAGATGTCCACAAGTATTGCAAATAGAAAGATCACCTTGTTCATCCAAACAAGCCAACGAGCTCTATTTATAGTAACAACTTGGAGGAAAAAATCAATTCATCACAAAGATTGCAGTACTTGAGTCAATTATGGTTCAATCTAACTCAATCATTAAAATGGCAACTAACAATCAATGAGAAAATTAAAAAAAGGCCATACAATTCTAGAAATCATGCTTTGATAATTCAAATGAATGACAATTAGACCACCTAAGCATGCATAAGTTGCTTACAAAATTATTTAGCATACTAAATGATAAAGAAAAAGCACTTCACAACAGTTTTCAAATTGTAAACTCACACAACCTTAATAGGCTTAAATAGCATGATGGAAACTGGTTCAATAGAAAATGATCATTTAAATTGCATGAATCTTAACAACTCACATTTGAAATGTTCTACTCATCACGATTGTGCCTTTGTCTTCCTTGCTTACACCTACCATTAAGCAATTCAAGATTGTCTTTACAACTTGAAAAATGGAGAGGGTCAATATATCAAGAATCTCAGCACAATCTAATGCCTAATATTGCGACTAATCATGATCATCAAATTAAAATTCAAATCTTATTGTCTACCCATAACTTTTTGACTGAATTGAAATTTATTCAAAGAATGGTGCGGCTTTGTGCCACTTTTATTTTCATCTTATCGAAAGAATATTCACCCTTTTTTTAAAAATTGTGAAATCTAACTTGCTTTTGAGGTACATGAACTATCCCTAACAACTAGGAAGGGGGGGAACGTTGTTCCCACCTACACCTTAACAAAAGAATTCAAGGGAACATTCCCATTACAAGGGGAACATGTTCCTAGCCATTTCCCATGCAATTCAAAATTTGGAGATTTTGGTCCAATTTTTTCACCAGGCTAGTTCTTTTCCTCTCAAGTTACATACAATCCATATTTTTGAGTGATTGACCTTTGTTCTAAAGTGTTAAAATAATAGAAATTTATACTAATCTTTTTACATAAGGAGCAAAATGTTATGATGTAGTGTTCCCACATTCCTCCCTTTCTTAAATTGTCCCATCAGATGTTCCCCACTCTTGCTTAATGAGTCACAATCTTTTCCTATGTTTGTACTTATAGTTGACAATATTTCTATAGCAGCTTCTGATGTAGTATGATAGCTCCAATCATATCATTGTTAGGTATGAACAAGATTCATAGATGTGGCATCACATAAGCTCAAAGTCAACAAAAGATGACACACAAGGCAAAGTCCAACTAAGATTACTCAATGAACTTTAATCACAAGTTGTAAATAAACTACAATTGAGTCAACTATAGGTGATTGCAATCATGTTGGGGAGGGAGAGTTACGTGTTGTCTCATGCACATAGACATGTATATGGATAGCGACTCCATATCACTTGAACCATATTGCTTTGGGCCCTTGGGTCCATCGTTTATCATTTGGCATTTACGTAGAATCATATGGCCATTATTGGGCCTCTAGGCCCAACTCATAAAGATTGGGGCCTTAAACACCTTGTGAGCCTCATTATTGAGACAAATTGATCATAGTGTAACTTTGAATTCAAGATCATCTCAGCTTCAATTTAGCATCAAGTACAACATGCTAATGGCTTGTTGAAAGCAAGTTCTTATGGACATGATTGTTATTCCACTGATGATTATGATTGTTCTCTAAGGATTCTTTGGTTTTTACATGCACCTCTTGTAACTCAAGTTTTCCAAATGTATTTTAGTTGCATAACTTTGAGTGAAATGGCTACTTTCAAGAGATTCTTGTTTAATAAGAGTCATAGTTACTAGATGTTTTTGTGTAGAATTCCTTATATTACCCATGAGCTAGCATTTAAAGCTTAAAATCTCTATTTTAAGTTGATTAATGTTGCTAGAGTATAAAGATTTTACACGCTACATACGCATTTGACATTTTTAGATGATTTATATACTCGACTCATATTGTAAAGCACTCATTCAAGTCCGGACTAGAAAAACCAAAAATAGCTCAAGTGAACTCACAATTTACTATACGTATGAAGATCAAATTTCCACCACAAAGTCATGTACAAAGATTATAATGAACTTGGTAAGTCAATTTCAAGTAATGTTTCCATGTTATTACCTTTTCAAGAACATTTCAAAAAAGATGGCTTTGAACTTGTGTTACTCCAGCTGGCCCGTGCAACCCCTTTTTTTTTTGAATTAATGTCAAGGTTGCCACCATTATGTCCTATGCGCATGAAACAGGCTCTCATGTTTTATACCAAACTCTAGCTAATCAAGAAATCTTGTGCTTTTTTTGTCTTCAATGATGGTTTATCTAATTCTAATCAAGAACTTGAACTATCAGGTGGAGAATGTAATCAGGGAGCAAAACATTTTGGATGCATTCAACGTCATTGAAACATATTGTGAGCTTGTTTCAGCTCAAATGTCAATAATTGACGCACAAAAGTAAGCCAACATTTTGAATTAGTAAGTTGTAGGATGCGTCGCAAACTCGAAGTTCTATTATGCTTTGTATATCTATTTCATGACACATGATCACGCTTTCGATTAACTTGTGAGAGGCTTTATGTGATTGCTGGAGAAAAAAAGGTTATATCTGAGTTTTGAGTTTTGTGTGGTTGGTAGTTAAAAAATTAGTCTTTTTCCCTAATAAACACAAATGATGGATATGGCAACATCTAAGAACACCAGACCATGACATATGAAGGAAATAGCATCCTCCAATCAAGAATATTGAAATAATATTAAATATAGGTTGTACTTGATCTTGTGCAATGAAAACCAATGTGTCTCCTACAAAGAGATCACGAGCAATAAGATAATGCAGAAATGCAACTAGTCCATATATTATATACTACCCTAGTGGAACCTTCCATGAAGCTACAATATTAGGGCTCTAGTCCCCCAACCTTATTTGGATTTAGGGCCTTATACTTTAGTAATGGAGGAGGTCCTATAATGTAACATGGCACAGAGACACCAAATCACTAAATACTTTGACTTATCTGCTTGTACATATTGGTGCACAGTGCACTTAGCTCCTTCCTATGTACATGATCTAAAATTCTTGTCAAAAAGCAACAAGGTGTTTTGGATGTGAATCTCAATGCTGTTGATTCGGAATGGGTTGGCTTTTCTTTGATCTCCTTGTTGCATTTTTACTGAGTGCCGAGTTTGTTAGTGTGGAGATTTAAGCGAAGGATCTTAAACTTGATGATAGTTCAGCAGGCATAAAAATCTTGACAGAGAGAATCCTTGCAAGGAGCAAGTTTGATGTAAATTACTTTTATAATTACCTGAATGTTAAACATCATTCAAAGGCAAGATAAATCACCTTATTTCCATAGTAGCCCATTAGTCCACATCCAACACACGAAACTTTCAAGCTATGTACATGGCGACGGAGTTCTCTTCGTACCCAGATGGTGATAAATATGCTCACCATCTGCTTGCTGATGATCCGAGTATATGGGCCACAACCTTGCTCGGAGTCAGCTCCTAGTGTCTCATCGTTTGGAGGAGACAATGGTTTACCAGAAAGAGCAATTTTGCTAAATGATACAGATTCACTATTTGCTTTACATCCTTTGTTTAAAAAATACGTATTTGTGTGCTATATATTGAAAAATTCTTTTGGTGGTGTCTCATTTCGTGTTTTCCCAGGGTTTGTCCTGTGGACCTACAAGAAGCTGTTTCAAGCTTGCTCTATGCAGGGCCACGATGTGCCGAATTGCCTGAACTTCTAAAAGTTCGAAAACTTTTTGTTCGCAAATATGGACAAGATTTTGTGACAGCAGCAATTGAACTACACAGTAATTGTGGTGTCAGCAAGAAGGTAAATGAACATTTTCATGCAGAGTACGTTATACCAATGCATCTGCAACAATATATTGAACTTTTGTAAACTGTATCGCTTTTTCATGTAATAAAATTCTTCTCTAGAAGATTGCCAAAGTTCACGCATACGGGAAGTCTATTTAGCATTGCCCTTGTTAAAAACTCTCTTTTGTCTCAAGGCTTTGACTGTCTCCTTTCATTCCCAGAGTACTTAGGGAAAAAATTTGAGGTAGTTTTAGTCTGAAAGACAGGGTCTCGTTGGTCTGATGAATTGTAAGATGTCGCAGTATACTGTGGTTGAGATGTTTGATTATGCAAACCATTATTCTCAGAGGCAGCTATTGTTTTCCAAAATAAGCTTCACAGCTTCTCGGGCTATCTCAAGACTTACTGACGGACAGCCATACAAAATGTAAATATATTAAACTTTAAGAATGACAATTGCTAAAGCCGTCTTTATATGGTCTCCGTGCACACCATTCCACTGTCAGATTTGACACCAGGATTGAAAATGTATGTGCCATAGGTTCTATGGTAGTCACATTTTATAAGCACATTGTTTGTGCTTGAAGTTCAGAAATCTATGATTGTTAAAATGATGATATGGAGAAGAATAGCTAACTATGACCTTTTCAAATTTTTATTTTGATCCTGTATTTGGACATTGTTAAACAGATGAGTTGAATATCTCAATTATACATGTCAATGCACTTGTTAGCAATTGTGGTTAGTTCAATGCCTGGAAGGGTGCTTAATTCTAAACTCACAGATAAGTCTATGTTCATCTTGTGCTATTGTGTAGATAATTGAGAAGCTAAGTGGACGTTCCCCTTCAGGAGAGACGAAGGAGAATCTGTTAAAAAAAATTGCTCTGGAGAATGGATTGCAATGGAGCCCACCTCTCAAAAGCCATGAAGATACGCCTGTACTACATCTTTGCTTATTTGCTATGTGTAATTTATTGTGTCAGATTCCTATGCCACCCCTTGTTCATAACTAGTTTCCTACTTCATATTGGTATAGCACCGACTTCATTGTTAATGCAAGGTCATTTGTGCTGAATATTAAGTCTGCAATATACATTCCTTAAAAAATTGCAGGTAGGTTAACTTTGCCTTTGAGTTTATTTTATATGCAACAGCAAAATCAAAAGGTGAGAAACAACTAGACAGCTTCATCTCTGCAATTGTTTACCTTGAAAAGAAAAAAATTCATAGTAGAGGTATTTGGGGCATGCACAACACTTTTTTTGTTGAGAAGCAACTATCTGTAATGTCATCACTTGAGCTGTGATGTTTATTTGAATGGTGTATCCACAATCTGCTCTATTCATAGAATCTGTCCCACAAAGTATGCAAAATGAACTCTTTTAAATTATATATCTCAATTTTTTTCATTAGCTTTGTAACCCCATGTCATGGCACATAATTTTTTGAACAGGAAATGAATTTCCACAATACTGTATCACCCTAATTGTACCATGGTGAACCAAAAGGCATTTTACACTGGCCTCTACATGATGATGACCTACTGTGTGGAGGGTGCCCTCTTCAATAGCAATTTTTAGGGAAATTGAGGTCACGTTCATAAACTGTTC
>MU834882.1:0-43465 GCA_029204225.1 Diphasiastrum complanatum
TGTGAATCGAACATAAAGATGTGGGTTTGCTCCTGGACAACATGAAGACTGCATTCATGTACAATAGATGCAGTACGTCACAATGGAATCATGAGTCGCGTGCCATCTCTGCAAGATGGGCAACACATGAGATGAGTGCCAATAGAATCAAGATGGTGACCACAGGAACATTTTGTCAAACCCGCCAGCACTGGATGAGGGACACCCAATCTAATTCGTAAGAGCGATGACAAACAGCTCTGAAGAAAGCGCAAGAGTGGAACACCAGGGCGCGGCAACAAGCCAAGCACCAGCACCTAGGCCTGCACAAGACAGAAGGCGAGCTCGAGTCTCATCGGAAGGTGAATCACTGAGAAGCTGAGTGAAAGCATGTAAGTGGAACCGCTCCAAAAATGAAAATAAGCACGTTGATGGCTAAGGCAAAGAAGCTCGCACAGGTGGAGGGATGAGATCCTTGGTCGCACGAAGATGTTGTTGGAAAGGAAGAATGCAAGTTTTCACATGAGCTACTGAATCACGAAGAATGGGGCTTGTTGTCCTACTGAAACCAAGAGATAAGTGCAGAGGCAACAAGGACCCAAGTCCCCAGAAAAGCAGCTGGAGCAATAGAAGCTATGCAAGTAAGACCAACGCCTTCGGAAGAAGCGGGAAGAGAGACTTATCGCTTAACAAACTAACCATCGGGAATATGAAAGGTTTCTGAACCCATCAAGCGACCCAAAATATTTGATAAAGTATTATCGAGATCTTGTAGCAAAGCCAAAACATCTGGAGAGGGAGGAACACACCGTAGAATATAACTTGGCCACTGAGCGAAGCATTGAGTGAGAATCCCTAGAGCAACTTGAGCATTGCCAAGCTTTGGTAGCAAATCAGCATGACGAAGATGCACGCCCAAAGTGTCCTGCAAAGAGAGCCACAAAGTCAGAGAAACCTATAGGAATACCAAGCGCTTGAATCCCATCAACTGGAGTATTGAAACCTGTAGGTAAAGGGAGCTCAAGAAGGAGGCCTTGAGGACACCAAGCAATGCACTTAGAGGGATTCACAGTGAGGCCCAAAGTCGAGAGTTGTTGAGAGAAATGTAGGAGAGCTAGAATGACGTCGTTAGCAAGTCCGACAATATGTGTTTCATCAGCAGTAGAGGGAAACAAACAAGATGAAAAAGCAACAAAAGAAGGTCGTAATGCTCGAAAGTGTGCCAAAGCAAAAAGAGACCACCCACGAAAAAACCTGGAGGTCAAACACTTAAGATTACACAAGTCCTTAGTAAAAATGGATTTATTGATTTTATCCTTTGTGAGTGGAACCTTAGAAATTTGTAACATTCCCTTAAGCTTTTCATAGATTCATAAGATTTTTGTAGACAAATTGTGTCACATAAGTCCCCTTTCAAATGCAAAACAATAATGACAATTCTTAATAGTCACTGAAATTCTCCAGTGTAATGGATAGTGAGGGAAACGTCATTTTATGTGTGGAAATTTCTTATAAGCCACACTTTCTCAAGGTAATTTTCTTCTATAATAATTTCTTTAGAGCCTTATGACGAGGCATGCTAAGCTTTCAAGAATTTAATTTTGGACTCTTAGTCTGAAACTAATGACAAGTCCCTTTGCTTACCTCATTCACTTGTCACCCAATTGTCACAATAAATATCAAAGTTGCTTTTTAGTACTCATAGGTTTTTTTCACGTGAGCTTGGGGAGGGTTTGAATCATTTAACCCCTTTGAAATTCCTAAAAAGGAGAGGGGGGCTATTGGAGAGCCTCCCTTTTCACGCATGAAAGAGCTAATCACGGGACTTCGTGCATGCACACCGTTGTGCTCAACGCACATTGAATGTGTTTTGTTGAAATATGTTACGAGACAATACACTGAGTTAAATCTAAGAGAGCTACTAGGTGTAGCAAAGTACCATAGAGCAAAGGACAATGTGACAGATGCATGCAAGTGGGTATGAGGGCCAACATTGTCCAAACAATCACATGCATGGGATTTGGGGGTTATGCAATCCTGCAGCAATTGACTGGGACTCCTCATTCTATAAGAGAATGTGTTGGTTGAATGGTTCAAACTAGCTTTGCCATTCCGTAGTTAGGCTGTTCCTAACATTGGCATTAGAGCCATTGTTGTCTTTGCCTATAGTGTGCATGCTTCCATTCGGTAGCCAAGAATAAATTGTTTTTGTGGAAATTGGATGCCCAAGAGCCCATGTCTAAAGAAAAGTTTTCCAACAAAAAGAGCGATTCTTCTAGCAAAAGAAGGATGTTGAAAATTTTCAAATTGACAACGCTCTGCTATCAACCAGTACATTGCCTATTGAATGCTGATTTTTGGAAGAGAAATGTCACAATTACAAGGCAGGATTCAATGCATTTTCTCAAGAATATTGCACTTTCCTGGCAGGTTTTGCACATTTTTTGCATAAGGTCCAACACATTTTTTGGGGTGGATACTCAATGTTTTTTGTTTAGGAAAACCAATGCTCATTCATGACTAAAAAGTAGTGAAAAAATCAGCATGAAATCAAGAAAACCAGCACTCATTCTTGAGTAAAAACTAGTCCAAAATTTAGCATTGAATCATGGCATTTTGGGCACTAAATCCTATTACTGATTGGGTGCATTTTTATGGGCACTAATACCCTGATTTGTTTCTTGAAAAATCCACATATTTTCAAAGCATTTGAAACCTCATTTCCAACAACTAGGTGCAACAAAGGATTAGCTTCAGGTGTCAAGGATTTTTGAGTTTTTCCAATGAGTTCCTAGCAACAATTAGGGCAACCTTGAATGTACAAAACTCTAGAATTTTATAAAGCAAACTAGCACGCTACATCAAGTTGAAAAAAAACAAGATTCTTGCCATCATTTTTAACATTTGTTTTGAAGATAAGGAGACGAGGTTTGGAGCTTGCATGCAATATTGACAACATTCAGGTTGGTTTCAAAATTGTTCTAGCCAATATCATAAAGCTATTGCATTTTGATGTGAAGCCCTTACTCCAGCAAAGGTGTAGCATAAGGACAAAGTCTCAAGATTGGAATTGCATGCGGTGGAGCTTCCAAACTAGCAACCTTTTCCGGATTCGTTCTAACAAAGCTGAGGATTGTTATTGGAAGATCAATTTGGTGAGCAGATTTTATTTAGAGCTAAGCCTTTACCCTTTCCTTTCTAACTCTTTTATAAGTTCCTTATTTGTTCTATCTTCGAACTTTAAAATGACAACCCTTGAGGAAAATTTTGTTTTCCCATGAAGAGGCGTAGATGAGCTCGAAGAGGAAGTTGGACATTTTCATAGAGAAAAGAGTGAAATGGACATAGATGAGGAGTATGACATGTTATATACTTAAGAATTTGTATCTAGAAAACAATTGCAATCGAAAGTAGAAAGTCTCAAGCAAACCCTAGCCAGTATGTAATTGAAACAAGATAACTCATTTGCTGACATTTAAAAAAAAAAATTCCAATCTACTAAGAGATACTATAGTTGCACAAACTCCTCCAGTTTTAGTACCTAGTACCTCCCAATTACATGTATCTTTCGCAATTACTACTAATTGAGGAGCTACAATAAATTTTAAGGATCTAAATATTGATGTGTGATAGGTGGTGGGGGCGATAGTTTGAGGTGTTGGACAACACTCTCAGACTATCATGTTAATTAGTGCTGCAAAAGACTAATAAAGCACTATGTTTAGAATCATCTGTCACAACAAAACCCTTGAGACCTGAAGTGTAGCCGTTAAGTTTGACCGTCTTCAGAGTATTGGTGGATGATGGGGCAACCCATAATTTCATCAACTACATACACCCTAGTCAAAAAACTAAAATTGCCAAAATCACCTAGTCAACATAGTATGTCGTTTTTTGGCTAAGGGTCAAGAAAAAAAGTGAAATTATGGTTAGAAGTCTGGGACTAAAACTTCAAGGGTATGAAGATAGCCTTAATTTCTAGATTATGCACTTGGACTATATTGACCTAGTTTTAGAGAGAAATTGGCTTTATAATTTGGGCCCCATTGTTCAAAGAAATTACCAAGAAAATATTTTCAACTTTTAGAAGAATTGTCAGGATGTTCAATCGCATGGAGAACATGCAGTTCAAACCTTCTTTAACTTATGGGAGACAAACAATATGAGATACTTTTTTGTGACTTATGGTTTGTTTATAATGTTTGTTAGATGCTTGAATGCTTCAGAATGAGTGATAGCAAATCAATCTCTATCCCTACTGAAGTTGGTAAGAAGTTGTCAAGTGAGAATAAAAGTGAGCTAGTGGATGCAACATTGTTCTGTCAAGTAGTTGGGTGTTTGATTCACCTCACTACTACACATCTTGATAATAGCTAGCATGCATGGTTGGCTCCTATGAAAGATAGTGAGCATAATCATCTGTGAACCTGACAGGCTAAGTTCGAATTTTTGTCGATATTTTGGGTGGTGTTTCTAGCTACAAAATTCGATGCTATATTGGCTAATCCTGAGTTGCAGCTTCTTGATCTTCTTTTGAATCTGATTATATAGGCTGGATACTTGAAGAAATTGAAATTGTATTTCGATATTCATCAACATTCAAGACAAGAACGATAGAGAGAATCTGGTGATTGTCCTTCAAGTTGATAAATTGATCTTAAAGAAATGTGACATACCTGCTAGTGAAAACTTTACAGATAACAAGATTATATAGTATATACATGTCATTTGAAGAAGAATAACTGACAAAAAAAAATCTTTTAATAGAATTCTCGTTCAGTTTCTTTCTGGTGTCTTTAGGAGATGAGCATGGGAAGTGCACTCGAAAACTTTGAAATGCTTTAATAAGGAGTTTTTTTGTTCGATAAGCCTTTAGTGATACATCAATGTTGCAAATAAGCTGGTATCAACAAAACATGTTGCCAAAAGGATTTAGGCAATGATGCATGAGTGATCATGCATTTGGTATATTCGACTAAGGTTTTGTTCTTTCTCTCTACAAGTCCATTGGACTGAGGAGAATAGGAAGCATCAAATTGTTGTTCGATACAATTTGTCGAACAATACTCATTGAATGTATTGGATATGTATTCACCACCATTTTTTATTCCGACAACTTTGATCTTTCTTCTTGTCTTGAAGAAATGGAAGGCTTCATATTTGTGCTTCATAAAATAAACATCAGCTCTTTTTGTCAATAAATGTAATAAAAAATTTAGCACTAAGTAATGATGGTGTCTCCATCGAGCCACATATATCTGAATGAATTATGTGTAAAAAATTTCTAGTGTCGTAACCTGCTGAACTCAATTTGCTAGATTTTGTGTAATATATAAGGGTATCATTCCCCAAAGAGATCGCAATCCTAGTTAATATTCAATGAAAAGGTTCATATAGTAAAATTAATGATATACTGGTCATCAACAGATGTTCTTGTTAGGCGGCCAGTACTGCCTGTTGTTCATTTTAAATGTTTATTTGATTTACACATCATTCCAATATATCTAATTGTATTGTGCATACAACTTACACAATCAACACTGACTCGAATTAGAGACCCCTCTAATTACACAAGCCATAGCAGTGAATCCATATAGTTCCAACGCTTTACGAGAACAGATTTGAATAAGTAATTAAGCCAACATGCAAATAACTCGGAGGATCTACACCACCAATTATTCTACTAATCAAAGCGGCAAACATACAGTTGTACTGAATGGGAGACAATGATATTCTTGCTGCGGTCGGATTTAGATCATCAGATTTATGTACTACGAAGTGTATTCATCACGTTTATATTCCATAACATTCAGTTGAACAGAGAGATTACACTTATTACTCATTCGCAAAAGCATAGTCCCGAAAATAATAATAAGAAAGCAAGAGTGAGACACAATGTCCTCAACACTTTTATCTTCAATATATTTCAACTAAAACAATTGAATATAGCGGCTCTTTATAGCCTCACGGCTGTCCATAACCGTCTAGTCTAATTGCTATAACTGAATAGGATTTTTTGATACGCATCGTTTTTTTACTTAGGAATCCTCATTCAGCCTAAAACTCTAAAAGTCTATTTACATAATTAAAATGGCTGGTCTGCCATAATAAACAAAGACTCTAATTACAAACAAAAGTAAAAAGATAGAAAAAAAAAATCATGTGAGCCTTCACATGTCCTCGCCCTCATCTCCATCAGGTCTCGCTCATCTCCATCAGGTCTCGCTGATGATGAAGATGTATAACTAAAGCTTCGTCCAGCGAGGTATCGCGAATAGCTTTCTTCATTGTATCGAGTATTCCGCCAATGGATGCAGCATCATTTACGGAGCCTGTCACATTCAAGGTTACATAAAGACATCCAATCCCTAGCATCACCTCGATCATTAACTGTTAATTCGGAACAAACCTGCTCTTCTGTGTCCCAAAGGTTCAATTGGAATTTAAGAAATGACAAATCTTTAAGAAATTTCGGGTAATCATCTGTCTGAGCGGCACTACCCTTCCTCAAGATATGGATAAACAAACTCCTTGGTCAGAGAAAGGTAGTCAAGCCGGGAATACATGATTTGTACAATAAGTATTGTCCTACAAATGAAACCCGCCAAATCAGAAGTTCGATAGGTCATCCATATGCGATGTGCAAGGTGAACTTCTCTTGTTTTCATTAGCGCGGATAGTTGTTCAAAGTATGAGGAACAATTTTCCTCCCATTTAATACACAATTTTCACATACTTGGGTAACAATAATCGATAATTAGTTTATCTAACCAATATTTCTTCAAATTCTTATAAACATTGAGCACCTTTGTATTTTCTGTAACAGTGAAACTTAAGTGATGATGGCATTTAAAGATTTCATCTTATTCTCTCAAAAAATTAGTTTCCTTTATACGAATGTATTCCAAGGCGTAGAGTGAGGAGCATCCAATCAACATCTCTATGAATCCGGGCCGTTCAACTATGAAATAACCTTGGAGTGCTACCCAAGACAGAGAGCCTTGTTCTTCTAAGGATAATTTATTCCACATTTTTAAGAATTCAACCTCACTCCAAACAGAATGCCATTGGTCATTTGCGTAACCTTTTATGCCTGGAAGGAAAGCATACTCCATCATCCATAAATGTTCTATATTCCATACTTGTGACATGGTAGAGAATACCTTCCTTCGTAAATGAATGCACTCATTAGCCAATACCTGGATGGGTTCCACAGCTTCTCGCACCGTTGTCCTCTTCCTCTTTTGTGTTGATGCAGTACGCAGCTAGTTTGGCAACATTTCCTAATCCGACTCTGTTATTGATGGATCACGGAATCGATCTGCTTGGCTTTGTTCACCAAGATGCCTCCCTTCTCAAAAGTAACAGAAGCAATAAACGTCTGCAAACTCTGATTTTCAAGCTGGGTCTTCAGTGCCTCTTCTTTGAACTTCAATTGTTCTTCATGAAATGACTTGGCCATATCCATTCTGGGTCGGATATCGTCAAGTTCCTTCATCAGCTTTAAATTTGAAGTCTGAGCAGCTGCGCATTTCTGTTGTTCTTCCAGCAATAGATTCTTCTGTACCGCATGCTCCGCCTTCAATTCTTCACAGGCTCTTTGTAACTCAGTCGTAAGTAGTTCCTGTTGCAACTTCTCCTTCATTAGCTCAGCAAGTTCGAGTTTATTTTCTGCCGAATCCGCAAGGACAAAATCCTGATTTGATACGTATGTCGTCCATTAGTTCGTTGCAAACATCTGTCAATAACACCGAATTGTCCACATATCTTATATGGCCCAATTTGAAGATACTTCTTTTTATGGACCAATGAAAATCTTGTGAATTTTATCAGTATCAATCATTCCCATGGTTCAATTGACTTCACTTTTTCCATAAATTTCTCAGCCTTGAGTACCATTATGTTCTGGTCCTTCTTCATCAATCTCATAACATTCCAAATATCGAATATCTATATAGTTAATAGTGTCGCTGGACTGTTCACCTAATTAAGAAGATTCACTATCAGAAGTATAACTCGTATCAGACTGAGTTACTCCTTGATATTTGTCCTTAGACCATTTCATATGGATCTCTTGATGAGTTCCTTTAGTTGGAAATCGAAATTCTTTCTTTTTCCAATATGTGACTACAACAGCATCATATAACCATGGTCTGCCCAACAACATGGGATAAGAAGACACTGTTGCCGGTTTAATAGCCACAAAGTTCAATAGAAACATTTCTCCTTCAATCTTAACCTCCACGTTATTCAGTAGACCAACTGGTTTTCGCCTTGTCTGATCTGCCAATCTCAGAAACTTGGTTGTAGGAGTTATATGAGTTAGGCCCAGTTCCCCAACAACGGTGCCAAAATTCAGCTTATGTCGTAACCTGTTGAACTCAAGTTGCTAGATTTTGTGTAGTATATAGGGTATCGTTCCCCAAAGAGATCGTAATTCTAGTTAATATATATGCAATGAAAAGGTTCATATAGTGAAATTAATGATAAACTAGTCATCAACAAATGTTCTTGTTAGGCAGCCAATACTGCCTGTTGTTCATAGTTTAAATGTTTATTTAATTTACACATCATTCCAATATATCCGATTGTCTTGTGCATACAACTTACACAATCAGCATTGACTCGAATTAGAGACCCCTCTAATTACACAAGCCATAGAAGTGAATCCATATAGTTCCAATGCTCTACGAGAACAGATTTGAATAAGTAGTTAAGCCAACATGCAAATTACTCGGAGGATCTGCACCACCAATTATTCTACTTATCAAAGCAACAAACATGCAGTTGTACTGAATGGGAGACAATGATATTCTTGTTGCAGTCTAATTTAGATCATCAGATTCATGTACTACAAAGTGTATTCATCACGTTTATATTCCATAACATTTAGTTGAACAGAGAGATTACACTTATTACTCATTCGCAAAAGCATAGTCTCGAAAATAATAATAAGAAAGCAAGAGTGAGACACCATACACCATATAAGGTCCCTAACACTTCTATCTTCAATATATTTCAACTAAAACAACTAAATACAGCGGCTCTTTATAGCCTCACAGCTATCATAACCGTCTAACCGCTATAATTGAATAGGATATCGAATTCCATAATCCAATACAATATCGATTTTTAGAATTTCGATACGTATCGCTTTTTACTTAGGAATCTTAACTCAGCCTAAAACTCAAAAAGTCTATTTACATAATTAAAATGGCTGGTTTGCCATAACAAACAAAGATGCTAATTACAAACAAAAGTAAAAAGATAGAAAAAGGGGATCACGTGATCCTTCACATCTAGATACACGTTCTTGATTCGACTTCAAAGGTCTCCTAGTCTACATTCCTATGATACAACTTCAACAGACTAGAGAGTCGATAGTTTGATAATCAAGATCAAGAACAAAAGAATGTTTAGACATATTATCAATTGACACATGATTCAAATGCCCAAGTCTACAATGTCAAATTACTTCTTTATTAATCAAGACTGAGTTGTTTAAAGCACTATTAGTCACAAAATAGCATTGAGTAAGGCGATACAGATATCCTTGTCTTTTTCCAAGTGCAAGGACTCTCTTCTTTTTATCAAGAATTTTGCAAGAATTTGATCCAAACTCTACCTAATGTCCTAAATCAGTGATTCTGCTGACAGAAAACATATTGGTTGCTAGATATGGGATGTACCATACTTTTGGAATGAGTTTGGATTGTCCATTCTGAAAGTTCAGCTTGATAGTACCTTCACCCTTGATCATGTGTGAGCTGTTGTCTCCAAGGTGAACGAATTTCTTCGTACTGTAAGCCAAATAGTCATGGAACCATTCTTGATGGCTTGTCATATGATGTGTTGCTCCGAAATTGAGGAACCATCGCTCATGTTGATCAACATGGTGGTGGTTCACCATGAATGCATTTTGCTCGTCTTCATCTTCGAGGTTCCGTTCAACATTAGCTTGTTGGTCCAACTGCTTCTTGTTGTTGTTGTTGTTGAACTTGAGGATTCGACAGCCTCGGATCTCGTGATTCATCCTTTTGCAATATTTATGAAACATCTTCTTCTTGTTTTGAGTAGATTGCTAACTCTGATTTGGGCTTGGCTTATGTAACTGCTTCTGATTTCATGTCGAGTTGTTTGACTATGTTCTTCTTATTTAGTTGTTTCTTCGAGCATCTCTTGGAGTAATGAGCTTGTGAATTTTTATGGAGGATGAGGATGCACCATTCTTCCAAATCTCCTCCTATAGCAACTCTAGACAAAGAAAGTTATGAGTGGGCCGAAATAACCATCACCCAACTTTCATATGAGAATGACATGTTAAACATTAAGGTCATGAAAACATCCAAATCTTTGATGACTGAACCTATTATTGCCATCTGCTCAAGTATCGTCTTGAATTGATTAATGTGACTCTGAATCACTCTTTGACATTCTCAGAATGTCCCAAGCTTTCTTAGAAGATTGGGCTTGTGTGATGTGCAGCTAGTAGAGATGATGAGGGTAAAACATAATAATTGCATAATAGTACAAATGACAATACAATCATTGCTACAAGACAAAAACTTGAATAACTAGATAAAGAAAAACTATCTTGAAATGACTGTCAAAGCGGCCTTGGAATCCTTGAAGCACCACTTTATAGTTTTGACCAACACATACACGATTTCCGTCGGAGTTACCGGATGTGGTCGCATCCAATTCACCTTGGAGACGTGTGCAATCTTGTTCGGCCATCTGCAATTGACCCTGGAGCAGCTGCACTTGTTGCTTTGCATCATGCACAAGCCTGTCCACTTGATCTTGGGCGGTTGTGGGGGCATTATGCAGGGAACTGACATAATCCTCAAGGCAATCAGCCAACTGATGTGCCGTCTTCTTCTCAGCTTTAGACTTAACTTCATGCTGCTCGGCAAGCTTTAGTTCTTTGTCCAGCTGAATACTATTTTTAGCTGATGAGAGTATTCTCAGATCCCATATCTGAGATGTGCTGTTCCATTTCTTTTTTCTTATCCAGCATAGACTGAATCACTTGCGCAAGGCTTGAGACCAAACTGAGAGCATCACCAGAATCTACTGTTGTGGAGGTGGTAGCAGTAGAAGGACCTGGTGGTACTATCCCTGGTTGGCGTGGAGCAGGTGTCTGTAACTCTTCTTCTTCAAAAAGGTCTTCTTCTTCATAGCCCTCAGGCACTGTTGCATCGAACTACTTTGGTGATCTGACAGCTTGCCCGACCTGAATTGTGGCCGGTGCAGCTTCAACTTGAGGTTGTTGGTTAATTTGAAAAGAGTCGTCAAAACTAGTAGGAGTATCATGGAACTGTTCGAATCCTCTTCCAGGGTATTGGAGTTCAAAGAACGCAGGGCTCTGGGGCATTACAAAAACTTTTGAGGCCCCAAGGGGGTCAGAATCATCGAACATGTCCATGAAATACTGGGTGTTTGGAAAAACAGCTTCTGTGTGTGGAGGTGAGGCGCAGCTGAAGATGTTTGCCTAGTATGACATCGTGACACAGAAGGCGAGTCAGGAATGATGATCTCGCTGCATGGACGACGTCGACTATGTGAGCTGGATGCCTGATGAGATGACTCGGCCGATGCTTCTTCATAGATAGAAAGCACGGAATCCATACGAAAACCATGGATTTTATTTTCAAGGTGGGAGGCTACTAGGAGTGACAACAAAGGGCCAGCAGCAAATTGTTGCTTGATATTGCTCTTGTGGCTCGTTTGAGCTCTCCAAAAACGGTCTTGAACCAGTTATATGGTTCCAGAGGAGCCTTGTGTGAAGATTAGTAAAATTATATCTTCCTATCTCGAGTTTTGGGACCATGCCTATCCTATTTCCATTGTATATTTTATTGTACATAAAGGTATGTGAATTGAGCACATAACTTTCTAAAATAGGTCAAGTTTGTTAGGTAGATTCAATCTTGATGTCATGCAAAAGTTTAGATTACATGCAAAGTCATTCAGTGTGCATGGAAGCAACATGCAGGGAGATGGGTGAGTTTCCATGGTATGTATTCTCTCCAAGAGGAGAAAATATTTTCCTTAGGATCCCCATGCAACCTACATTAAGCTATTGATCTGCTATTCTTGCATTATAGCAGTCATACACCATGCGAGTGCTCCTATGTCCAATTATAGGTCTGGGCCCTCATATGATTATTAATTACTTGTAACGACCACGTCGGGAATGACATAGCATAACTAATAACCACATACAACTGGAGTGACCACATCAGGAATTATTCTGATTTCCTTATACAGGACATGGACATAACATATACCATCCACTTCCATACACAGATATTATTTTAGACCAAGTAGCAGGTCATGAACGTTATAGTTTTTAAGATGATTTTTCAAGATATAACCAAGTCTTTATTAAAGAAGAAGATAGAACTAAAACCACATTCACCACTGACTGGGGGACTTATGCTTATACGCGTCTACCCTTTGGTTTGTGCAATGCACCTGCGACATTTTAGCGCATGATGACTAACATTTTTCAAAGAAATTTGAGAAAGTTTTAGAAATTTTTATGGATGATTTTTGTATTTATTCATCCACTAATGATCATTTAGAGACACTAGAGAAGACCTTAAGAAGATGTTAGGAGACATCATTAAATTACACCCTTCCAAATGTTATTTTGGAATGAAGCTATCTTATTAGGACATAAAATTTCAAAGGATGGCATACAAGTCGACATTGAAAAAGTTAGGATGATCTTAGAGTTGTTAGAACCAACTAATATAAGAGAACTTAGAGGATTTTTAGGTCATGTAGGATATTATAGAATTAAAGACTATACTATAATAGTCACCCCACTTACAGGATTACTAAAGAAAATTGTAGAATACCATTGGTAAAACAAACATCAGGAAGCTTTTGATAAGCTAAAACAATCTTTAGCTGAAGCGATTGGAGTGAGATCACCAGACTGGACGAAAAAGTTCCATGTCTACGTAGACACGTCATCATTTGCCATAGGACTAGTACTTAGCCAAAAAGACAATCAGAATAAAGACTACCCTATCTACTATGCAGGTAGACAATTAGCAGCATCTGAGAAAAACTATTCCGCTACAGAGAGCGAGAAGCCGTGATTTATTCAGTCACAAAGTTTAGGCATTACCTTTCAGGTTATCCTTTCATCTTCCATGTAGATCATTACGCACTTAAGCATTTAGTGAATAAGCCCGATCTTTCAGGTAGAATTGCTAGATGGATTTTGCTAGATGGATTTTGCTAGATGAATTTGACTACCAAATAGAATAAAAAAGAGGTAAGGACCACTAGAATTCCGATTACATCTCACGACTTTACACCAAAGATCAACTAGAACCAATTTCAGACGAGTCTGGATGAGCACATAATGCGCATCCAAGCAGAGTCGCCGTACATATATCATTAATTCTCTACAAGATAAGATATATCATGATCAATAAACAACAAAAAACAGTCTTTCTTGCAAAAGTAGGATCATACACAATTATAGACAAGATTTTATATAAATTAGGGCCAGACGATAATCTTTGTCGCTGTCTAGAACCCACCGAAGTCACCACTGTAATCCAGCATTACATGAAGAAGATTCGAGGGACATTATGCGCTAAAAAATATCGTTAGAAAAATTTTGAATGCCAGGTATTGGTGGCCTACTATTTATAGAGATGTTAAATCTTTTATCCAAAAATGTGGCACATGTCAGAGGATGGGGAAACCCAGCTTCGCAACTCACTGGCCACTTACACCCATTATTTTCTTGGCACTTTTGAGAAATGAGAAATAGATTTTGTAGGACCGATTAAACTAACCACTCATAGAACCCGAAGATGTTAGAAGCCGAAGCTACCGCCAAAAACGATGCTAAGACAGTAGCAAAAATTTTGTTTCAAAATATTATCACACGCTATGGTTGTCCCTTCGAACTAGTTAGTGATCATATTTTTTCATCACTCACAGGCAAACCACACCATACAATCCCAAAGCCAACTCTGAACAAGATAATAGAAACACATTCTTCTGATTGGGACCAAAAACTTCCATCAGTCTTATGGGCATACCATATTGTCGAAAAGATTACAGCCAAGCAGACTCCATATTACCTTGATTATGGAATGTAGCCCATACTACCCATCAAACTTGAAGTTCCAACATTCCACATTATTAATGACGAATGTATGGATGAGAATGATAGCCTCCAGGAACGAATGATAGCTTTAACCAGTTGGAGGAGGATCGTCGTTTAGCCTTGATCAAAATTGAAAGGGTGTAGAATAAAAGAAAAGAAAATTTTGATCAATCCATTAGAAAGATTAAAATTAAATGAGCAGACTATGTGCTTCTATATGATAATAGACACATGTTGCTTCCAGGAAAATTACACACTCGATGGATGAGACGTTATAAGGTCATAGAAGTTTTTAATAACAGATCTTTACAGTTCGTTGATCTCGAGGGACATTTGCTCGATACTACAGTAAATGGATCAAGGTGAAGTAATACTATGATTGATTTTCGAGCAAAATGAATGAGTTGAGCTTTGCAACTTTTGCGAGGAATGTGACACTATTCGTATTCAATGTTCCATATGTTCCATATACAAGTTCCAATTCTCATGAACCCAAAGAATGCAACAATGTTTACATTCATATTTTTTGGAGGTCACTATTCACCAAAAACCAAGACAACTTTCATATTAAAACTTTTCGCAATTTGCCAATATGCGAAAAATGCGACATTCTTTAGAATTTGTTTTTCCTAATTATTTTTGCCTCAAAATTTTTGAGAAAAATCCGACACTTGTCTAGAACTACTATTCTCGCATTTTGGCCATTTTATTTTATTTTTCCAAAAATGCCGACACTTGTGTGGATACTTCCATTTTTACTTTGTTGCTATTTTACCTGATGCAAAAAACGCGACATTCGAGATGTCACATCAAAAATGCAAAAAAGTCGACAAGTAGACGAAACAAAAACATACGATTTTTTTCACTAGATTGTGTAAATTTTTATTTTTTCGCAGTCCAAAACTCAAGTTTTCGAGTTCGACTTTTGCAAACTTTGCGAAACATTTGTTGTAGTTGTTTTATTTTTATTTTTATTTTTGATTAGGACTATTTTATCTTATTTTTAAGCATGTACGTTTAACATGTGAAGGACACTTCCAATTAATGATTGTCAAGTTGCCGACATATCATTTATACCTTAAACACTTCAAATACTTCTGCTTTTTTGTTCTCTCTCTCACTCTTTCTTCTGCTTTCGCGATCGTTATGTTGTTGCTCTCGTTACGATCAAACACTCTGACTACTACCATTGCTAGTGATGGTTGGATTGAGAAAATCGATGTAACATTAATATACAAATATATGCATTCAGAGATAAATGTGCAAGGATTCAACCGTCAAGATCGCAAAAAAAGCAACTGTGAGTATTGATATATTATAATACTTTGATTTTTTTGTCATTCTTTATCATCTATTACTAAACTTGCAAATCTGATCATTTTTCTCTTGCAGATTTAAATCCATCCAATATAAGTGAATGGGAACCAAGTGGATCTCTTGCAGGTGTGTTAGATGTAGTACACACTGATATTGGACATCTACAATATAGAGGTAGAACTGCAAAAGATCTTGCTGATTGTGGAATCTTCTTTTATGAATCAATGTACATCCTTGATATAAATAGAAATTTTGGACAAATAGTTTCAGTTCCATTATTTAGTTTTGATAGTGATGAATGGGTTGCTCTAGATGTTGTAGTATCAAAATCATTTCGTTGCAAACTATATAATGATATAAAAAATTCATTAAAGATAAGCACGAGTTCAAAAACAGTCTGAATAAGTTGGTTTATTTCTTTGAATATATTTGTGGATTTCTTTTCAAGTGTTAATGTACACAAAGCTCCAACAATATTTGTATGCCAAAATTTATCAGATAGTTTATCATATGAACTTATGGATAGCTTGAGATTGCCAATGGGCTCCAAAAATATTCTATCTTCTCACTATGGGAGCTTTAAATACCTAGCAAATTCGACTTCAGGTGGATTTCCAACATGTAATAAGGAAGTTAACTCACTCTTCTTGCCCTAAAATGAAACCCTAGCCTAGATCCTATAGTTATGCTTGGTAGGTAGCTAGACCAACCGAACGAGAAGCATTGGCAATGGTCTATGTCGTTCAACAACTAAGACATTATTTACTAGGCCAGACCTTTGCCTTCTACACCAACCATCAAGCCCTATTATATATTGTTAATAAATCCTGTAAAATGGGACGTATAGCTCGATGGCTGTTGATATTAGAGGAATTTAATTTCTGCGTAGTTGTTCAGAAAGGAACCCAACATTTTATGGCGGATCACCTTTCCCGACTCCCTAATGCTGAAAAAGCAAATCTCACAAAAAAATCAACTCGCAAAATGCCAAGGGCCCTTGTCTTCAAATTATTATCATACTTTGGCACTCTCAAGTTTCTCATCATGTCACTCGTAGAATTCATGTCAATTTATCGTGATCTTACCATTTAATAAAATAGTTGATCTTAGCTTGGGATAATTATTCTCCACACATCAAAATAAATCAGTTCATGGTGAGACATATATCTTTTTGCTTGATCAAGACAATTCACAATTGTAAAATAGATAAATAAAAAAAAGCTCTAAGTAGATCATAATAACTGAAAAAATGAATGATCAAGTATTTTAAGCGAATTACCAAGTTAAGGAGATCCCTTTTAAAGATTCTTCTTGAGCTCCTTTGAATTAGCTCAAGATGAGGACAATCTTAAATATCTTTTAATAATGTAATTTACTTCAATAAGGAGTAGTCCTTCAAGCTAGTGTTGGTAAATTCATTGCACATTCAATTGTAGATTATGAATCACTAAAATAGAGACCATAATGCCAAAATCACATGAAAGATTCATTGGTTCATTTCTTATAGAAAACATCATTGAATATATAGATGTTTTTTTTTTTAAACTAGTGTACATTGTTTATCTTGTTGGACATACATAATTCACACCAATGTACATGCATGTGCATGCATGAATGAGAGAGTATATGATTATATAATTATTTTTATTTACTCAATTGAATATATTAAAGATCAATATATAGTCATGACTTATTTATTCACACACATGTGCATGTGGTGCACGTGCGCACACACACCGATAGACACTTTTTTTAATTTAGATTATTTCAACTGACAATTATTGACATATTAATAAAAACTACTTTTTGTCATAGAAGATATACAGTGAAAATGAAGAAGTGTCCTTTACAAAAGCTAGCTAGGTCTTATTATAGTTTTCTAGCTCTTATTGGTCCAAGACATGTACTTAATGCAGATGATGATTTATGATGCTAAGTTCATTATGCTATTTGACTTATTTGTGGGTTGTTTTTATATTATAGTTGACATTTGTTGTTATAGATGCCAAGAGCTACCTTCTATTGGCACATTCTTCTTGATTGATTAGTACTTGGTGTCATAATTAGCTTTGATGGGCTCATTATTGCTTACTTTCAACTGACAATCATTGATATATTAATAAAAACTATTTTTGTCATAGAAGATATACATTGAAAATGAAGAAGGGTCCTTTTGCATAAGAGCTAGCTAGATCCTATTATAGTTTTCTAGCTCTTATTGGTCCAAGAGATGTACTTAGTGCAGATGATGATTTATGATGCTAAGTTCATTATGCTATTTGACTTATTTGCGGGTTATTTTCATTTTATAGTTGACATCTGTTGTTATAGAGCCAAGAGCTCTTATTAGCTATTGGCACATTCTTCTTGATTGATTAGTACATGGTGTCGTAATTAGCTTTTATGGGCTCGTTATTGCTTACTTTAAATTTATAGTCATTTACTCTCTCTCTCTCTCTCTCTCTCTCTCTCTCTCTCTCTCTCTCTCTCTCTCTCTCTCTCTCTCTCTCTCTCTCTCTCTCTCTCTCTCTCTCTCTCTCTCTCTCTCTCTCTATTCACAGATCAATAATACAACAACAATCAAGCCACAGTCACATAAAGGACTCATCAATTCATTTAATATATAAGCTTTTTTAAATCTACATACAAAAGTACATCATTGATCTACTTGGACATAGGTTTTGCTATGTCTAATAGCCAATCCCAATAGCCAATTTGCCTTCAAAAGCACTTTAGACATAAAAAAAATTAGTGTAAGGTGTCTTGTGAGGTTAAATTATTGAGTATTTGGCTAATGGAGGGAGATGGTAGCTTTGGGTGAAGAAATATGGCTTCTTCTTGAGAAAGCCATCCAAAGAGACAAGACTATGTTTTTTCATGGAGCAAGGTGAAGAAATCTCAAGTAATCTATTTCTATGAGTTGAAACACATGGAGTTTGGAGCATTATTTTTATAATCAAAGGTTGTTTAACTCAAAATATTCGGGAGTGAATTTGTGCAAGTTTTGTGAGTTTATTAGGGTGAATATTGAATATTATGGTATGCAAGCAAATCACTTAAAATAAATAAAACATTAGCTAATAATTCTTAGAAGAACAGCTTGTGCAATGATTAAACCATATTGTGCAATGATTAAATCATATTGGGATTCTCTCATCCTAACCACCTAATCTAAAAGCTAAAAAATAGTCAACATTGGCTATTAAGAAGTTAGTCTATCTATTTACATATCACAACGTGCATTATTGTAGACATAGCACCCATACACGATCTATTTTAGCCTACCATAATTTTTAAGTTGCTTTCAAATAAATAATCAATGTTTGACATTGCATTCAATCTAGAAGTAACAAAGCAAAAATATTCTAATAGCATTTGCATTGAAACTCACAACTAAAAGATGTCATGACTTTGACATTACATGGAACAAGTCATGTTGACTTAGCATGGGTTGGTGAATAAAGATATTGTCATTCGCATTCAAGCCCTTCACTAAAAAATAAACATAACGCATAATGTGTACATAGAATCGGCTTGCTTAATATTAGCAATGCTGCTTTGTGAATATTCCATACATATGCAAGATAGCTCTTTTGATATTGTAGTGTCGTATGTTATTGTTGATTTGCTACTATTGAAATTCTCATTGAAAAAAACTTCTTTATTTTCTTGTGGAATCTTACTTATTTCTCAAATATTTGCATATAGAAGCAATGGTCTTGCAACTCATCAGACACACCTAATGTTTGTCTCATCTTTACTAAACAAGACACCTGCCTTAGGCCAACTTGTTGCTTTGTTATTTGTGGTGATTGATTGGGTATATTCTTTTTCTAAGATGCCATGTCATGTACTACATGTGTGATCAATAAGAGAGAGTTTTATTTTCGTTTTTCCATTCACGAACTGGTCATTTTCTTGTTATCGTCCAATAATCATTGTTTCTACTTGAACGATTGAAGGTAAGGTTTACTATTTCAATAGATTTATTAGTGGATTCTAAAAGAAGCACCAGTAATTGATGTATGGCAACCTACACACACTCATAGCATTGAATCTTCCAAATTTGAACTTCTCCCTATGAATTGTTTTGCAAGAAACTTTTCTCTTGTGCTTTCAATTATGCCATTTGCCATATCACCTATAATTGTTTTATAAAATGTGATCATTGTGTTGTGGTTGTCTACCCTCTTCAATATATTATGAACTTTTTCACCAAATTGGTTGTGCGCATAAAAGCCTCATTAGTAGTTGGAATGCATCCAAAGTTCCTTTGGTCCCAAGTTCTTAGATGATGTGAACGTTGCCTTACCTCAAACTAGCAAAAAACCGACTCAAACAATGCACCTAAAACTCCTTAGATCCTACTTACAAATCACAAACACAATGGATAACACACTATGGAGAAACCACCCAATCAAGTAGAAGCATCCAATCAAACTCTAGAAGCTTCACCCCCAAGCCAAGGAACAAGAAGCATGAATGTAGAGTGAGAGCCTGGCAATGAATTTACAACCATAATGAGGAGTAGGACGAGTTTGGACTCAATATATAGAGCCAAAAGCATCCTGGGCACATAGCCATGCATAGCCCTAAGTTTCCTATACATAGATTCATCAAGAATAGAGTCCTAAGCATGGACCAACTATTCATAGATGTGAAAGTACTGTACTTTAGGACCATAAATGGATCTACAAAAGATCCACAAGAGTGATTGGATGCTTGCTTAACAATCTATCAAAAAACTAGACACAAAAAAGTTGATCTAGATTGGCAATTTGACAAACAACAAGCATTAACAATCAAAAGCATTGATAAACATTGAAATCCGAGCCCACACGTGTGTACTACAGGCTGTAGTACGGCCTTCAACCTGAGAAACAAGTAGAAATTGATTTGGTTTAGGGTTTAGGGTCACAAAAACTCAATGTACATAGTGAACTAGCTTGAGATTGCCAATGAGCTCCAAAAATTTTCTTTCTTCTCACTATGAAGAGAGGGAATACATAGCAAATTCGACTTCCTTCTTGAAGTTAGGTGGATTTCCAGCATGTAATAAGGAAGTTAACTCACTCTCCTTGACCTAAAATGAAACCCTAGTCTATTTCCTAGAGTTATGCTTGGTAGGTAGCTAGTTGGTCAAATTTTCACCTTAAACTTAGGTGTAGGTCCTATAAAGTAGGGATGACCACCAAATAGACATGACCAACTCTCTTGACTTGACCTAACCTACATTAGGATGGGTTTCCCATGTGGCATCATGGCCTCACATGTGTAAGACCCACTTGTGTACACAATTTACACTATTCTACATGGTTTTTGATCAAGCTAGATTTGCCAATTTTTGGCAATTCTTCACACTCCTCCTCAAATTTAGCTTGATCTATTTACAACTCTCTTGATAGATCAATGAAAGCTTTTAGAAGTGTCTAAAAAATCCAGCTACAAAGAAGGAACTTTTGAGACTCTAATAGAGAATGATGTCCATGAAGGATCTTTCACCACCTATTAGAGGATCCCTTACAAGATGTTCCATAAATGTGTCTATATACATGTAGCACACTTCAAAACTAAACATCATGCCAAGCCATGGATTCCAAGGCATTTTGTGCACTTGAAGATACATCAATTAAAATATTAAGTGCATAAATAATGTTGCCAAAGACAACTTGCCTTGCTTGATCCATATGATTGAGCCTTGATGGCTCCATCTTGATACTCAAGGTTCTTCTTGGAGTTTTCGGGTCTTGAGCTTGCTCCTCCACTTGACTTGACTCCAAAACATCAATGAATTGAATAATGTGTTGATCCAAAGGTGCTTCTTCAAGTTTACAAATCTTCCACTCTTGAAAGATCACATTTCCACCATTGACAAATTCTTTGGTTGAAAACAAGTAGATTCTACAATCTCTATTTGAAGAGCAAAACACTACCATTATTCCTATCATTGAAATAGGATAATCTTTGGTCCTTACATTGGAATGATCATGCTCAAAGCATGTGGACAATGACAAATCTGGTTATCCACAAATATTGAGTGAATTGGCGTCCAAAAACACCAATGATGAAATAATTTGGTCAACGTTTGAAGGTATAGGAGGATACGTTATCTTCCAGGCTCTTAGGACAACAATAAACAATGATCTGATAGCAACAGGAAAAAAGATCCTTCAAACAGAATCTATTCGGCTTTCAATCCCTCTTAACAGCACAAGGAGCACATAGCTCATTCAGAATTAAGAGAGGTTCTGATTTAGAGTTAAGCTTAAGGCTTCGGAAATCCCTGCACAAATTAGTTAGGAGTGTCGCTCTCAGATATTGCTTGCAAAACCACATTAGAAAATCTGGAATTCAGTACAAGTGAAGAATGAATGCCGCAACAGATGTCTTTATCACAATCGGTTACAGACTAATCAGAGTGTGTTCGCTCAATGATAAGAAATGCAACTGTAATGGATAATAGAGAAAAGAAATGCACAAACTATAGGAACTGGCTCTCTTCTCTCTATTGATAGTTCAATCTCTACATATGTACAATGGCGCTAAGTGTCACCCTTATAGGAACAATCACCGGCTTGAGCGTTGATCACCAACCGTTAAGATGTCGGTTGGGATCCGCTAATTTGTCACTATAGAACGTCGCAAGTTATTATTTAAAATAAATAGGCCTTTACATGAGTTTAGGCACTATAGCATATTTCATGTACAAAAATTGAAAATTTTTACAATATAAAACATTGAATTTGGATAATGTGGGATCATAGGCCTCCACATATCCCCTTCCTCAGCTGTGTAGTGGCTCGCAAATAGATTGATCACATTCTTCTTTGTCGCTTTATGCTGGCTGGCTTCTTGTGGAATATGGCTTTCACTCGGGCTTCATTCTCTTCATTGACTTGTTCAATAGTCATCCCTTTTGTAGCGAGGAAGTAGTTGATCCTCTACATGTAGTCTTCCTGGAAAGATAAATTGGGGTAACCTCCCATTCTACGATTGCCCAATGGTACAAGGGAGTTGTCGATCAATGTATCATTTACAAGGTGAGCATGCCAACTATCCTTAGACAAGATTTCCATTAGAGGAGCTCCAAGGCCCAAAAGGGCTGTCGAAGAAATGCCACGCAAGAGAGAGAATACCATCGGAATATAAAACTCCAACCGAGTTTTGGTCTGCCCCCAATGACTTGACCTTACTAGTAACTAGAAGTTGGATAGCCACAACGCATGGGGTCCATACTTTAGGATTCTATTTTCTACCATTACCTAACATAACTTCTCATGTACATGCAAATCATATTGCACATCAAAGTTTCTTTCCAACTCATAGCATTCACATCAAAGGAAAATAGTCTTATTGATTTGAATATCGTGGCAAGAAACTTTGAATATTTTGGATCACAATGACCGCCAACGTGAATCTTAATTTTTGCAATTTAGAAAATATGGGGTGTGTTGGATCAAAAGGAGCAGCAAGGCTATTTCAAAATTTTGTAATTCAAAAATTTGCAATTTCAACACACATCTATTGAAAAAGTATTTTGCTCATAAATGCAAAGCTTTGATTTTGCATATAAAGCAAGAAACATGGAGTGTGTTGGATCAAAAACAGCGCCAAGGTCATTTCAAACTTTTCTAGTTGAAATTTTTTTTTCCAATTAAGACGAGTTTTAATAGCTTGCAAGATGTATAACAATTTGGTTTCCTACTAGATTAATCTATCGATTATTAAGATGTCTAAGTATCATCTCCATATTGATCTTCCCACAGAATTTGCTCTATTGTCGAAAAAAAATCTAAAAGGATCCACCTTACCAGCTCACCAAAGGATGGAAGACAGGAAACATTGTGATCTATGAGTTGATGGAAGTTTATATCCAATCGATCCAAGCTCAATGCAACATCCAAATTTTAGATCACACAACTCATATTGTTTTTGTGTGAAGGACACAATGGTCTATTGGGTTATTGTGAAAGATTGAAAAGTTATGGCATTAGTAATTCAATGAAAAAAATCCATTGTTTGAAAAATATGTTGAATGGTTTGCTTACTGACTATAGAGAAAAAGAAACTCTTTTGTTGCAAACAAAAGAAGAGAATGAAATCTTGAAGATAGATAATTCTCGTTTGCAAGATATTATATTAAACCTTAACCAAGAAACTGACAATATGAAACTAATTGTACAAACATTACGTACCTCATATTGTCAAATAAATACAGAAGTAAACACATTAAGGAAGAAAATACTGAACAATAAGCGAAAAAGAGTTATTTTAGAAGGTATTGATGAGCTTTCATGAAGTGGGGGTCAACGGAAAAAAAGAATATATGCTTTCAAGTAAGACTATGTTTTAAACTATTCATGTGTTTTGTTTCATCTAGCACATCAATGATTATAAATAGTTTTTTTTTTTTAATCTGATTTTTATTTTGCAGATCAACTTTAGTCACCAATCAAAATCTGAAAGATAAGGACATGATTGGAAAGTCTTTGAGTGCAGTACTTACAACCAAGTCAATGACGAGTCTACTAGAAAATCAACGATATTCTCGAATCAAGTTTAAGATTGCAGAGGCTCTTATGGGCGAAGTCGACAAGATCATTGACCGAAAATTGATACAAGAAGCATGTGATTATTCTGGTATTAGCAGGGATGCATATGACACAATGCTTAAAATTATCAAAGAGGCATTTGGACAAGTACATATAAAAAAATTTCCTCTTCCCCAGCCATTTCATCAAATTAGAGAGGGATGTGTTAAACAGGGGTTTGCAAAACGTCATTGGTATTCCTTACCATATCAATGAAATTTATAACTCAAAACATGGCACTTTGTCGTATGATTCCACCAACAATATGTTTGTAGATTTGAATCATTTACTAAGATTTATTGTAAAGTTTTATGGAATCACAAATGAAAGGGTTGAAAAATTGATATTAGAGTTAGAATTAAAGTTAGAATCACTGTGTGACTGTAAGTGGGTCTTATCAGTGGATAAAGATCAGTTGGCCTCGCCACGAGGCAAGTCGACGGGACACGCGTCCCGCCAACGACAACCTGGGTCATGCATGGGTTGCCTGAGTGAACAACTATATGTACAGTGTAATATCATTTTGAGAAAGACAGTTGCTATGTGAGCTTGCTGAGGAGAGTGATTTTCTGTCTGTGTTACTGTGTAGCATGATCTGTGTTCCTATGCAAAGCAAATTCTAAGTTCGTATCAGAGCCGTACAGGGAGTGTACACAATACAGTGTCGCCGTTGAAGAGAGCTTCGGGAGAACTGTCTTTTGAGAGTTCGAGGTTTTACGGCGGGTTGAAGACGGAAAGAGAAGCACTGGTGCACGGTTTCTAATTTATAGAGGCTTGCTAAGCTCAGCAGAGGGATTATTAGCTTGTGCATAGCATCAGATAAGGAAAAATTTGGTGAAAAATTGACAATTTCGAAACCAGCTGAAAATTGAAACCGGACTTGGGGTTACGATTTTTATACATAACTAGTGATTTCTTCGCTGTTTGTGCACCGTTTTGAATGTCGTAAGGACAGGCAGGAAGCTAATCACACTGTCAATCAGCCATGGAGAGCTTCTGAGGTTTATGTCAGAGATTTGTCTCCAGACAGTTAACCTAACAGATTTGCAGTAAAAAGGTGAAAAAGCCACTTTGTCAAGTTGAGCTAAAATCACCGTTTCTCCACGGAATTTTCTGACTGAACATTCTAAAGTCATGGATTCAGTAGGTCGACCCTACTCCAGGCCTCCGATCGTGCTCAAAATGATCCACATGAGAGCTTGATCTGATTTTTTTGAGAGAAGGGAGGCGCGGTCGTAGGCAGGGAAGTCGCGGGCAATTCGCGCGCCCAACGCGATGAAGAACTTAGCGTGCCACAGTTCTTAGCGTATGCAGGAGTTTGGTTCGATGCCCAGATGTACTTTGAACCTGTAGATGAGGTGTCAAGTGAATCAACGGTCCAGAATCTGTGATGGGAGAGAAATTTGAACCACAAGATTTGGTTCAGCCATTGGATGAGCTTTGAACAGGGTCCTGAAGAATTGAAGTGCATTTTGGCCTTCAGCTTCATTAAAAATTTTCATACTGAAAGTTGAGTTGGGTCCCTTCACAAGTGAAGAGTGAAGCTTCTTCAAAGTGAAGAAACAGTTCAAAAGCTAGAAAAGTCCCTATTTTTGGGTCCTTTGCCCGTTTTGACCCAAACGAAAGGCTATAACCTCCAAACGAAGGGCACCCGGACTGTACCTACAAGTACGGTATAGCAAAACAGAGCGGTTGCAGCGGAGAAAGTGTTCGGAGTACGTCAGAAGTAGTTTCACCATTCCACTGGGCACGTTGTTGGGAATTGACGACTGAGTGCATTTCGGAAGGCGATGCCAATTTGGCTTTCAAATTGGTGGAAAAGCGGCAAGTGGCCTGGTAAGAAAAAAAGTGCAAGTCATTATTTTCAACTTCTGACATCACTGTTGGCCTCGACATACTGTTCTTAGCCTAAGGCAGAAGTTTTAAGCAGTTTTGCGATGGCAAACATGGGAGAGTCCATTTTGAGTGAAAGTAGCAAATTGGACGAGATTTCCAACTATGCAGTGTGGAAATTCAAAATGAAAAACATACTGATGGAGAAATATGTGTGGGAAGTCGTCACAGGTGATGAGAGAAGGCCATCAAATGAAGCAGACATCAAAGTGTTCGACAAAAAGATGAGGAAAGCTTTGACCTCCATTAACTTGTCAGTGAAGGATCACATCATTACCCACATTTGTGATGCTATTACACCTAGACCGGCATGAGATGTGCTAAAGGGGCAGTTCGAGACGTCAAATCTGTCAAAAATCATGTTTCTGAAGTCAAAGTTGAATAGTGCCCGCATGGAACAAGGAGAGCACATTCAGACGTATATGACCAGAATCAAGACAATGAGAGATGAACTGCATTCTATTGGAGAACGCATACGTGATGTGGAGCTGGTGCATAATGCATTATGCGGCATTGCAAAACCCTATCAGATGTTTGTGAGCGGAATAGCATCAAGAGAAAGATTGCCAACCTTTGACGAGCTCAAAGGAATCTTGATGCGCGACGAGAAATGGTGAAAGCTAGATGTCAAAATACTGATGATCAGACACTTGCAACATGCCAAAAACAAGGCAAGGGCAAGGGCAAGAAGAAGACTAAACAACAATTTACCAAGTCTCGGGAGGATGAGGGATCTTCCAGCAAAACTAAGAAGAAAGGCAATGCTTCCATTGTGGTAAAAAGGGCCACTGGAAGAGTGAATGTCGCAAATTCCTAGCGGAACAAGGCAAGGGAAAACCAAAACAAGCAGGCAACCTTGTCGATGAAGGTGAGATTGAAGACTCTAGCATCTTCATATCTGCATTGTCATCTAATCAAGATGATCAAGCATTGTATATTGACTCAGGAGCCACAAGACACATGACAGGTAACAAGAACTGGTTCAGTAGTTTGAAGGCATTGGATAATGGAACATCTGTTTCACAAGCAAATGGTGAGGTGTGCATGATCAAGGGGATAGGCACAGTTTCAATCCAACTGCCTGACGACAAAAGCAAGATGATCAGGGAGGTACTTTACATACCAGGTTTGAAGAAAAATCTACTTTCTGTTGGAGTCATTACTGATCAAAAGTTGAAAGTAGAATTTTTCCATGATCGTTGCTTTGTGAAGGATGCGAACCAAAAGTTCAAAGTTATTGCGAATGGAGTAAGAGAGCCCAATACAAAATTGTACAGGTTGAATGCCACAATCAAGGGGCAACATGGACTTGTGTCATCCGTTCCTTCGCAAACTGAGTTGTGGCACAAGAGGCTTGGTCACTTGAACTTGGGAAGCCTCAGTTTGATGAGAAAATTGGAGATGGTAACAGGACTGCCTACAATAGAAGATCACTTGAAATTGATGTGCGAATCTTGTATATATGGGAAGTAGCATCGAGAGAAGTTCAATAAAGGAGGTGTTGCAAGAGCAAAGAACATCCTGGATTTAATCCACACAGATTTATGTGGGCCCATGAGGACCATGTCCTTAGGAAAAGCCTTCTATTTCATGACCTTTATTGATGATATGTCACGTAAGACGTGGATCTACTTCTTGAAGAAGAAATCAGATGCTTTTGATAACTTCAAGAACTTCAAAAACTTGGTCGAAAATCAGACAAGTAAGAAGATCAAAGTCCTAAGATCAGATAGTGGAGGTGAGTATAAGTCTAATGACTTCAATGATCTTTGTAATCAATGTGGGATTAAAAGACAAGTTACGCAAGCTCATACTCCTGCTCTCAATGGTGTAGCTGAGCGCAAAAATCGTACGATTGTGGAAAGTGCCAGATCTATGCTAGCTGAGATGAAATTACCAAAAGATTTTTGGCCAGAAGCATGTAGCACGACAGTCTATCTTCAAAATAGAAGTCCTACCATTGCCATACCAAAAATTACACCTGAGGAAGCATTCACAAAGAAGAAGCCAAATGTGAACCACTTGCGAATCTTTGGATGTAAGGCCTTTGTACATACTCCTAAGGAAGAAAGACGTAAACTTGATGTAAAAGCTATCAAGTGCATATTCCTAGGATATGATGATCGCGTGAAGGGCTATAGATGTTTTGATCTAGTCGAAAACAAAATCCATATAAGCCGAGATGTTATCTTTGATGAATCCAAGATGTATGAAGACGAAGATGCTAAGAAGATAGACACATCCAGTAGGAAAAATGGCATAGTGAGGATACCACCTGATGATGATCCATTCATTGACCTTCCGAGTGATGAACATGAGGATACATCTCAAGATACTACTACTCAACCTCAAGAAACAGGTTGGAGAGGTAGGGACAAACCTTTTGGTGCAAGAAGGATTGAAATTGCAGGTGACAAACGCAAGGGATGTACCATGGGATACATTTTCACCAAGAAGCTGATCACCTGACAGAAAGCTCCCTAAGTGGTTTGAGAGATTGATGGAGAGCCGCGATATAGATGACTTTCTAGGATCATCTAACCAGGGAGAGCTAAGAAGATCAACAAGAGAGAAGATACTACCTGAAAGGTATGAAGCAAATTATGCTCTGTTATCCAGCATTATTCAAAGCAAAGAACCTTCGACTTATGGTGAAGCGAAGGATGATGACATTTGGATCAAAGCCATGGGAGAGGAGATGGAGTCAATTGCTAAGCATAGCACATGGGACTTAGTAGAACCACCAGTTGGCAAGAAACCCATTGGTTGCAAATGGGTATATAGAACTAAGTACCATGCAGATGGAAGCATAGCAAAGCACAAAGCAGAATTGGTAATCAAAGGGTACGCACAAAATAAAGGCATTGACTATGAGGAGACCTTTGCGCCGGTGTGTAAGTGGAATACTCTACGTCTACTTATTGCTTTAGCTTCACATTTTGGTTGGCCTTTGCATCAGATGGATGTGAAATCTGCTTTTCTAAATGGTGAGTTAGAAGAAGAAGTGTTCATGGATCAACCTGAAGGCTTTGTAACGAAAGGACGGGAAAATAAAGTATGTCGCTTGAAGAAAGCGCTTTATGGTCTTAAACAAGCATTACGTGCGTGGTATAGTAGGATTGATGCCTACTTTCGTTCAAAGGGGATGGTGAAAACACATTCTGATCCAAATCTATATGTCTTATGCTTTGATGGTATGGTTGCTTTGATTGATCTTTATGTTGATGATTTGATTATTACGGGAAATAATCAAGAGATGATAGACATAATCAAGAAAGACCTCATGAAACAATTTGAGATGATGGATCTCAGCCTGATGCATTACTGCCTTGGAGTAGAAGTGTGGCAAAAAGGACATGAAGTGGGTTTAACACAGGTGAAATATGTCAAAGAGTTACTACACAGGTTTAGGTTGTAGGATTGCAAACCAGTAAACACTCCTATTGAACCAGGTAAAAAGCTTTCTAAGCTTGATGAATCACAGTCATTTGATGCTACGCTATATAGATAGTTAGTAGGGAGCTTGATTTACCTTACCACAACTAGACCAGATATATGCTATGCTGTTGGCATTGTAAGTCAGTTTATGGAAGCACCTACGGAAACGCATTGGGAAGCAGCTAAACGCATTTTGCGTTATGTGAAAGGCACATCAGAGTATGGCTTGATTTACAGGAAGCATGATGGTTTACCTGAGTTGTGTGGCTATGTGGATGCAGATTGGGGAGGTGACTATGATGATCGTAGATCCACCACAGGGTATGTATTCCAGCTTTGTGGCAGTTGCTTTTCCTGGTCTAGTAAGAAGCAAAGTACAATTGCTCTTTCCACCACAGAAGCAGAGTATAAGACAATGTGTAGTGCTACACAAGAAGCTATACGGTTGAGACAAATCTTGGAAGAGATTGGCATGAAGCAGAAAAATCTCACAACTTTACATAGCGACAGTCAGAGTGGCATTCAGCTAGCAAAGAATCCAGTGTTCCATGCGAGAACTAAACACATTGAGATTCAATATCACTTCATATGTGAAAGATTGCTAAGTCGTGAAATTCATGTTGTTCATTGTAGTACAGAAGAACAACTAGCTGATATTTTCACTAAGCCACTTACTGGAGAAAAGTTTGATAAGTTTAGATCAAAACTTTCTGTATTTAAAGTTTGTTGACTTTAAAGCTATGTATATGACTGTATAAAAAGTGACTCTACTTTAAAGGAGAGAGTTAGAATTAAAGTTGGAATCACTGTGTGACTGTAAGTGGGTCCTATCAGTGGATAAGGATCAGTTGGCCTCGCCACGAGGCAAGTCGACGGGACACGCGTCCCGCCAACGGCAACCTGGGTCATGCATGGGTTGCCTAAGTGAACCACTATATGTACAGTGTAATTTTATTTTGAGAAATACAGTTGCTATGTGAGCTTGCTGAGGAGAGTGATTTTTTGTCTGTGTTACTATGTAGCATGATCTGTGTTCCTGTGCAAAGCAAATTCTAAGTATTAGTTCTCAAGTTAGATGAATCAGAAGTAATAAAAATACAAAATCTAGAAAGGGTTAGTGTTGCACTTATGAATGGAGCATCAAGCAATACGATAAACTCGGAGAGTCTTAATTTCAGTGTGCAGTCCGAAAATAACATTTGGTAGTTAGCAACTTTCTAGACTTAAATCTATCTTATTGAGTACTAGCAACATTCATTTCGAGAATTTATGGTTTTGTGTTTTAAGGTAATATTGTTTTGTTATTATAGGTCTAAGTTTTAAATATACTTGATCGAGTAATACTGCTCAATTCTCTTAACATAGTCCATGATTTTGTGTTTCAAACAGGTTTTAAAGGAAGATTGTGACATTCTATTTTAGATTTTTAGTAAAACAGATTATCCAGAGATAACTAAGAATCATATGAGCGACACACCACTTGATGAATTTCACTTTCAATTCATTGCGTGAACCTCGAGTGTTGATGCAATGTTCTCAACAAAATGACTTTTTAAGTTGCGGATGGCATACAATTCGCAATGGAAAACTTTTCTTTGAATGGCTTGATAGGACAAAATCTAATTTCAATTTGTCATCCTTTCGCAACTTCAGCTCCAAACCAAATATGTAATCTTTTTTCCATTCTTTACATTACCAACCTCTAACAATATTAGGTTTGAGTACCCAAGTGAATCTATTTATGATTTTTGACAGGAGATGATCGACATATTTCTAGAAAATTCTAAGAAAATCAGTTAGTTTCATGATTTCAGGTAAACCTTAAACCCCATACCACATATGTGGTTGAGAGAGAGAGAGAGAGAGAGAGAGAGAGAGAGAGAGAGAGAGAGAGAGAGAGAGAGAGAGAGAGAGAGAGAGAGAGAGAGAGAGAGAGAGAGAGAGAGAGAGAGAGAGAGAGAGAGATGTGAAGAATTGAAAAAGATTATCTATGTTAGATATAGGGGTCTTATGTTTTTTACATCAAGCATCTAGGTGTAGGATGTTGATAGGAATAAATTTGGCATAGATGGCAAATTATGCACTTCCACTTGTAATGCCACTATTGAGCCAAAATAGAGTAAGAGGCTAAACACGTGCCAATTAGAGTGTAGACAAGTGTAAAGCTTTTGTTTGATGAATTCCAAGAGGTCCAATAGGATTTAGAGGTGGAACCTTGTGAGGTCCAATAGGAAATTGAGGTGTGCTTGAATATAGTCCAATAGAATTAAGAGGTATATGGTTCAATGATCCAATAGGATCAAGAGGTGACAAAATATGGTCCAATCATAGCTAAGCATAGTGGTAGCTCGTGGATCTACTAGGCCATGCATTTTGATCCATCTAAGTAAAAAAATTTCATCAATCTTGAGCTAGAAGTTGTCAAGGCCCATTTTCCTAGCTATCTTGTTCAATCTTGAATCAAAAGAGATCAAAAGGACATTGATTGGGTCTAACCTGGTACTATACAGAATCAGGTGCTTAGACACGTGTGAGGAACATCCAATTTCAGTTTGGAAGTTCTCTCTCATGTTTGATTCATTTATCTTGCTTGATAGCTTATTTTGAAGCTATTTTTGTCTAGTTTTTGATGCAATCAGTTTCATTCCATTTGGTTGAGCCAATCAAAAGTTATAAGCTTTTGAAGAGGGCTATGTAGGGCACCTAGACCTGGGTGAACACATTTGGTTTGTTCAAGAGATTGCTTGTTTGATCCAAAATCACAGTTGAATGCTTACCAATCTCATCTATATGTGATCTAGGCACTGTTTTGAGATCTTAGCCATTTTATTTCATGCAATATCATTGTATTTGAGTCAAATTTGGTTTCTTAGTGTATTTCACACGTGCTAAGAGTGTTTGATCCTAACTTTGCCTATACTCCATCATTTGATGTGAGATAGATCTTGTTTTAGAGAGATTTGTGTAGCTAGTGAGAATCAATTCACAAATAGTTGCAAGATCTTTCATAGGAGGACATAGTACTCAATTATTGGATCCTATTGAGAGTGTGTAGCAACATTTATTGCTCATCATTTGAGTTTTCTTCACTTCAAATGTCTTCAATGGGTTCATCCTTGTTGGAACCAAGTGAGAGATTGACCACTTCAAATTATTCAATTTGGAAAATGAGGATGGAGTCCATCTTGATCCTTCAAGACGTGATGGACATAGTTCTTGGCCTTGAAGAAGAACCACAAGTTCTTCAAGAGGTTCAAAAATACAAAAAGAGAGCTAGGATGGCTCTCCACTACATTAAGATGAATGTCTCTGATGAGATATTGAGGGAGATAGGTACTTGTACAACAGCCAAAGAAGCTTGGGATTGTCTCAAGACTATCTATGAGGCTAAGAATACCTCTAGGCTTCTCTTTGGAATCAAATCTTTCAAAGTAGCCAAAAGAGTGATGAGAGTGCATCTAGTTATGTTTTGAGAGTAAAAGATATTCATAGAGAGCTTGCTTGCATTGGTGATTCCATCAATCAAAATGAGCTAGTTCAAGTCATTCTCAATGGCTTGAGAAGTGAATTTGATAACCTTGTCCAATCCTATGCCATTAAGGAGGAGCTACCAAGTTTGGAGGCTCTCCAAAGTGTGCTAATTTCGGAAGAATCAAGACAAGAGTACAAGCTCTTGAGGATGGACAAGCTTTCTCTCACTCATAATGATGGCAAAGCCCTCTTTGCCAAGGATAAGCACAAAGGGAGGAGCAAGAACCAACATCAACAATCCTCAAGCAAGGACAAAGTCAAATCCAAAGACAAAGATGAGGAGGAAGATGATTCCTCTAATGCTTCATCATCCAAGCTCAAGAAGAAGAAGATCAAGTGCTTTTATTGTGGCAAGAAAGGTCATTATGCCACCAATTGCTTCAAGAAGAAGAATCAACTCAAGCAGGCCAATATTACCAATGAGAAGGAAGACACTATTGCAAGTGATGGAGAGGGATCTCTTATGGTCTCTAGTTTCTCATCTACTCCTTTCAAGAAGGACGGCCTATGGTATATTGATAGTGGAGCCTCTTCACATATGTGTAGCTCCAAGGACTCTTTCTCTTCTATTGCACCTTATGATGGAGTCAAGAAATCAATATACACTGCAAATGATTTTGAATGTCCTATTGAAGGCATAGGGAACATTCCCTTGAAGCTTGCATCCTCTAAAGTTCTTTCTCTCTCTAAAGTTCTTTATGTACCTAAGCTTACCAAGAATCTTATTAGTGTTGGCCAATTGCTTGATAATGGCCTTGATGTAAAATTCAATGTTGATACTTGCACTATCAAGAAGAATGATGAGATACTTGCATTAGGATCTAGATTTGGTGGCATCTATAAACTAGATCCAAATGAGTATGTGAATGCTTGTGATGTTGCTCTTGTGAACAAGCTCTCTATGGAGGAATTATGGCATAGGAGGTTGGGACATCCCAACTACAAATTCATGCTCTCTATGATCAAAGAAGCCAAAGCTATTGGCTTGCCAAAGTCACTCTCCAAGAAGATCAAGTCTTGTGAGGCTTGTGCTATTGCTAAATCTCACAAAAAGCCATTTACAAGATCTTCTATCAAAAGCAAGCATCCTTTGGAGTTAATCCACTCGGATGTGCATTTCTCATCAACTACAAGCAAGGGAGGAGCTACTTGTTTTGTTACTTTCATTGATGATTACACAAGATTCACTTGGATATATCTTCTTGCTTCTAAATCTATGGTGTTTGATCATTTCCTTATTTTCAAAGCTTACGTAGAGAAGCAATTCTCATTCAAGATTAAAGCTCTTAGAAGTGATGTGAGGTGGTGAATATATCTCCAATAAATTTCAAGATTTTTGTGAGCTTGAAGGCATTAAAAGAGAGTTTTCTTGTGCCTACTCTCCATCTCAAAATAGAGTGGCCGAGAGAAAGAATAGATCTCTATGTGAATGTGCAAAATCTATGAGAATTGAGGCATCTTTGCCCTAAGATTTTTGGGGAGAAGCCATTAATTGTGCAAATTATCTTTGCAATAGGCTCCCACATATAGCTCTTGGAGGAAAGTCACCATATGAAATCTTATTTTTGAAGAAGCCTACTATGGATGCATCATCAATTATTGATTTTGAAGACAATCATGATGTGATGGGGTCGAGATTTGAAGAAGACTCTCCTAGGATTTTTTCACCAAGAAGATCCATGAGAGATAGATCTGAGCCTGAGAGGCTCTCATATGCTGACAAAGGCAAACAAGTGGATCTTGATTCCACTAATTATGTTTTTTATGTCTCTCATGAAGAGCCAAAGAATGTACAAGAGGCACTCAATACCAAGGAGTGGTATGATGCCATGAAGCAAGAGTATGATGCATTGATCACCAACAATACTTGGGAGCTTGTGGATCCTTCATCCAACAAGCATGTGATTGGTTGCAAGTGGGTATTTCGGATCAAGTTCAATCATGATGGCACCATCAAGAAGCATAAAGCAAGATTATGTGCCAAAGGATTTGCTCAAATCCATGGTCTTGATTATGAGGAGACCTTTGCACCCGTTGCAAAGATGGTGACAATAAGAATTCTTATTTCTCTTGCTTGTTTTTTCAAGTGGAAGGTGTTTCAATTAGATGTATCCAATGCTTTTCTAAATGGTTATCTTGAGGAGGAGATCTATATGGAACAACCTCAAGGATTCATCAAGGATGAGTCCAAAGTGTGCTTGCTCTTCAAAAGTCTTTATGGACTCAAGCAAGCACCAAGATCATAGTATTAAAGACTTAACTCTTTTCTTATCTCAGTAGGATTTACTCTTAGTGACTATGATCCTTCCATGTATCTAAAGTTTGTTGATAGAAATATTGTCATTCTTCTAATTTATGTTGATGACATTATTCTTTGTGGAAGTTGTATCAAGCTAGTTGATGAAACCAAGCTAGCACTTGGATGTGAGTTTAAAATGCAGGATCTAGGAGAGATGCATTACATCCTAGGCCTAGAAATTAATTTTTATGAAAATCATTTCTTTATATGCCAATCTAGATATGCTCACTCTATGTTGAAAAAATTCCATATGGAAAATTCTAAGAGCATAGATACTCCAATGGAGCAGATTGTAAAAGATCCTAATAAAGGTGATGAAAGATCCTTTGAGGACATCACACTTTTTAGGAGTCTTGTAGGCTCCTTAATTTGGCTTACCATTACTAGGCCCGATCTAAGTTTTTGTGTGCACAAATTGAGTCAATTTATGCAAGATCCTAAGATCCATCATTGGAAGATGGCCAAGAGGATTTTAAGATATGTATCTTCATCTTGTGATTATGGTTTACTCAATAAAAGTGAAGATCTATCCATTATTGGCTACTCGGATTCGGACTTTGCAAGTGACAAGATGGATCAAAAGTCTATTAGTGCATACACTATCTTTCTTGGAGGCAATCTAATATCTTGGCTTTCCAAAAAGCAAGATACTATATCTCTCTCTTCATGTGAGGCCGAGTACAAAGCACTCACTACAACTACCAAAGAAGTGCTTTGGATCAAGAGGTTATTAATGGAGCTAAAGTGCATCAAGGAGGATGATCTACCAATGATCAAGTGTGATAACATCTCGGCCCAAGCTCTTGCCAATAGTCCCATATTTCATGCAAGAAGCAAGCACATAGAAGTGGCACACCATTTTGTGAGAGAAAAGCTTATTGGAGGTGAAATCTATTTGGACCATGTCAACTCGTCCTCTTGTATTGCCGATCTACTCACCAAGCTTTTGAGCAAAAGTGCTTTCATCAAGCATAGATCTAATCTTGGAGTTATATCAAGATCAATGCTCAAATCTTCATAGATAATTTTTTAGGAGGAGTGTGAAGAATTGAAAAAGATTATCTATGTTAGATATAGGGGTCTTATGTTTTTTACATCAAGCATCTAGGTGTAGGATGTTGATAGGAATAAATTTGGCATAGATGGCAAATTATGCACTTCCACTTGTAATGCCATTATTGAGCCAAAATAGAGTAAGAGGCTAAACACGTGCCAATTAGAGTGTAGTCAAGTGTAAAGCTTTTGTTTGATGAATTCCAAGAGGTCCAATAGGATTTAGAGGTGGAACCTTGTGAGGTCCAATAGGAAGTTGAGGTGTGCTTGAATATAGTCCAATAGAATTAAGAGGTGTATGGTTCAATGATCCAATAGGATCAAGAGGTGACAAAATATGGTCCAATCATAGTTAAGCATAGTGGTAGCTCGTGGATCTACTAGTATCATTGTACTCCTCATTTTGAATCTAATTGATTTGGTGATTTCATGGATTTTGTGAGTTATTGGATTTCTAGCTTTCTCTCTCTACCCGAGAGCTCATGATGCATTTTCTCTCTCTACCCGAGGAGAGCAGCTTGTTTTTACTTAGATTATTTTTTGAATACTTCCCACACGTGTGAGTGAGAGTTGGAAGTGATTGAATGCATGTAGTAGTGTGTTTTTGCCATAGGATCTAAGATTGATCTTGAATCTCAATCTAGTCTTGATCTTGGTGCATCTACACATCTTAGGAGATCACAAGTACATGTTGTGGACAATCCACACGTGCGAAATTCAACGAGAGAGAGAGAGAGAGAGAGAGAGAGAGAGAGAGAGAGAGAGAGATAGAGAGAGATATATATATATATATATATATATATATATATATATATATATAGAGAGAGAGAGAGAGAGAGAGAGAGAGAGAGAGAGAGAGAGAGAGAGAGAGAGAGAGAGAGAGAGAGAGAGAGAGAGAGAGAGAGAGAGAGAGAGAGAGAGAGAGAGAGAGAGAGAGAGAGAGAGCTTACAATATTTGGGCAGTAGAAAAAAGAGTTTACAATTTTTTTAGCATCAAGATTTTGAATGGGTGAAAATTTGCTGGAATATTAAATTGATACGGGGGGTACAAATGATGTGATTTTGGTGCAAGATGTAGATATGAACATTTTGGTGCAATATGTAGATATGAACATGTGCAACAATAACATGAGTTATTGTATCGATGTCACCATGAGAGGTAGTTGATGTGAAATGTTTTTTTCGTTTATGGTTTCATGCAAAGCGTATTTTTTAGCCTTGATGTTCATTTTTTTCAGGGAACAAGATTATCTTCGACTTGAACCAGAACCAGTCAACAAAGGCGAGAAAGGCAATTTTTAGAGCTCAACTTTATACGACACATAACTTTTAGTATAAGTTTGTTATTGATTTCACTTTACATTCGCATCGATACCATATTTTGAGCAAAGGTGAATATAACCGTGTCCATTTGAACACACAGATGGTTGTAGTCTGAATACATTAAAATATCCTGAACATTTTAGAGGTTTTATGCATAAGATGGTTTATTGTTTATCATTTCAGCATGATCTTACTAATATTTTCATGCAGGCATAGAGGTTGCCTGGATGCCGCATTTTGGTTTTGCTTGGGGTTCGATTCCCCCATTAACCTTGCATGCTCCCTGGATACATTTTAAATGCATTTCTCGTGAGTGAAGCCATATATTGATGCATTTCTCGTAAGTGAAGCCACATATTGATGCATGTTGCTTTTAGCTCCAAAACCGAGAATACCACGGACTTGAGAACATTGCACTATTAAGGCATGAATCAGTGTGATGATGTTGGAACTACTTGTGATTGCTATTGAAAAACCATTTAGTAGACCAAACAAAATTTTTTAGTACTCATCATCTACATTTTTTTAACATGCATTGGTAATTTATTTTTCTTGAGTCATTTTAGTTTTTTCAATGTACAATGTATAGCACACTCACTGCAAGAAGCGCCGTTATTGAAAGGAAACTTATCGTCTAATACCATTAATTTCAAGTAGCTCTTCGATTATCTTTTTGGTGATGTTTTGTTAATCTGATGAAGCTCAACATTCTTGCAAAGGTTACTAGTCAGTTTCGTGACTTTTTTAAGCATAAAAAAACTAAATTTTTTTAAGTGCACCTTCCGACGTTCGGAAGGTGCTTGTAAAAAAAATTTCTCAGAAAAAAAAGTTGTCTTCCAAATTACGTTCTGTGAAGCTGGTCCATATTCTTTGTGAAAATGTGAAAACTAATTTTATGTTTAATTGATTTTGAAAGGTTTGCATCAACGCTCGTGCAAAATCGACAAATACAAACAACCAACTTGTTGAAATTCACTTTTTGCCGTTTCATTTAATTTATAGGTTTTTATATGGCTCAACTGATTTTAGTTATAAATCTTAGGTTTTAAGGTTTTATTTTAAACCTTTTACTGATTTCATAATAGTTTTGTGGATTTTTTATAAGACTCTTAGAAAGAAGTGAGGTTAAATCTCTTTGATTGTAGATAACGGCTGAGCTGAACCCAACTGTTGTAGCATTGGATCCTCCTCTATAGCAACATGATGCATGATCAAAACTAAAATAAGAAATATATCTCATTCTCTCTTTCTCTCTCTTTGTCTCTCTCCCTCTCCCTCTCCCTCTCCCTCTCTTTATGTAGATAGCTAGGACTGTACCAAGTTTCAAAAGAAAGAGATGGAGAGAGAGAAAGAAGAAATGAGAAAGCGAACTAACCTGGGATAAACTTTTCATCATCTTCATCTACATCTGTACAATCTTTCGGAGTTCTTCCATTTCTTCACTTTGTCTCTCTATCTCCTTCCTCATTTCATCTACTTGGGAAGAATACTGCATCTCTTTTCTATAGACACTTAGGCCTCTTACTCTCTTTCGTCCCCAACTATTTTCTTCTAAAATCTTCATTACTTTGTCATCGGGGTTTGTTCTTGACATATAATCAATTAAAATCTTCGTTCTACAAAAAAAAAAAAACATAGCTAATCAAATTTACATGCAAAATCATATATATATTCATCATTACATTTTATAAAATTAAATGTATTTAAACCATAATTTCAAAAAATATATGTCGTTGGGTGTTACCTTCAAAGTCTCAGCCACAGGTCGGGATCCAACTCGCCTGTTTTTAGTTTTCCAAAACTTTTACTAATATGAGCATCCACATAGATCTCGGCAACAGTTGGAGCCCTATTCTTTTCTTGTGCCTAAAATTTGGCACTCAACAATAGACAAAAGAAAATGACATCATGAAAAAAGAGGTTTCGCATATCGGAGTATACAAATGCAAGTTTTGTTGTATACACACATACCAGTCTCATATTGATGCCCGCATATCTAGCTTGACCAACATTCGGCATCTTTTGTTGTTTTGATCTGCTGATTTTATTTTGTTGACTCAATTTCTAAGCAAATTATTGTACACACATCAAGTAAATGAATAATAAGTCAGTACTAAGATAAATAAATCAGGCACTAACTAGAGATGACCGAGCATTCAAGTCAAATTTTGGTTTCAAAATACATAGATAAGACAAAAAAGTGGAATACAATTTGGAAAGTTTTGCTTTTTAAGTATTGACGTAGAAGCTGCCATCTCTCATTTTCCATCCACTCAGGACATTTTGGCGTTAAATTTTCTGCCTTTACTTCATCAATGTCATTCTTGAGTCTTTGTCTAAAAGTAGAGTAGTACTAGCAATGCTTGATGAATTGCCTCGATTTGCACCTTTGGTACATCTCTAATTGTTGGATTATGTAGATCCAATTTGGCCTTCATCAACATGAGCATGCACATCTTATCTATCATTACTTTATTGTTGAAGGTGTGCTCAAAGGGATTAGGGAATCGTCTCTTTAAATCATCTATGACCTGACGCTTCTCAATGATAGGGACAGCCCTCCAGTCTCTAAACATATTCCTATCAAACGCCCCATGACAGAGCTCTCTCATATAAGCTAGGACTTCCTTCCCCTTAACATCCTCAACTATAGCCTCTGACGTATCAATGTCATAGTATAATATCGGATCGGCTCTAGCAGGTGGGGTGTTGTAACCAGGTGGTGGTGCATCACGCACGGGTGAGTCATCTTTATATCTAGGCTCCTAGAAATTATCATCACCTCCACAAGCAAAAAAACAACCACCTAAATGACTCTTACGTGGTGCTGACCTAGCAACGCGAGGTGTGGAGGTCTGAGGAGTGGACCTATGTGGTGAGGGCCTCTATGATGGTACGGGTGAGGGCCTCTATGATGGTACATGTGAATGTGCACTAGTGGGGAGTCTCTGAGGACTACCCTGCTGTGAGGCCGCTGGAGAGTTTAACATGGACCTATACTGCTGGAGAATAGCATCCATTTATTCTCTCTGCCTAGCAGATGCACTACTTAACCAGTTCATACACTCTTCATGAGACGGAGACCCAAGAGATGGAGGGTCAGACATCTATATATTAAAAATGAACTACGATTAAGTTAACAATGACGAACATAAAACATAAAATTAACTATAACCACAAACCTAGCATAAACTTTATTCTCTTTTTATTCAATTTCTCTCTGATAATCCTTACCTTTGATCCACTGTTTCTAAATCTTTAATTTAAATCTTTTACCCTAAATCTCTTATATCATGTTCCCATGTATACCCTTTCTATAAATCCTTTAATCTAAACTCTAAACGCTAAAGCCCTTTTCAACTATCTTACTTGTTTTCATGATTTTAAAACATTTATCTTTATCAAACTGTAGCATATGATCTTCACATCATTTTAGAAAGTTTTAATTGAAAAAAAATACCCACAAACAAAGCAACAAGATTTTAACAAAACAAAACAACAATATTTCAACAAAACAAAGAAACAAGATTCACAATAAACAATGCTCACCTTGTCTCCAAAAACTTTGTTTCAAAAGCTTTACCCCCAAGAAACTTTACTCCAAACTGAGGATACTGTGATAAAAGTGAGAAAAAAGAGAGAGAGAGAGAGAGAGAGAGAGAGAGAGAGAGGAGAGAGAGAGAGAGAGAGAGAGAGAGAGAGAGAGAGAGAGAGAGAGAGAGAGAGAGAGAGAGAGAGAGAGAGAGCAAGCTTTACTCCAAGCTTTACTCAAACTACTTTAACTCTAATGAAAGGAAAACAAAAGAGTGTCAATGAGAGAGATAAAAGGATAGAGAGTCATCAAGGTTTTCAAAAAACTTACTTTACTCCAAGCCCTACTCCAAGCTTTACACCCTTTTAAATAGCTTTACTCCTTTTGAGAAGCTTTCTTACGCTCTCTTTGAAAAGGTTTACAACCTTTTAAAGAGCTTTACCTCAAGCTTTTGAAAGCTTTTGAAAAACTTTAACTCTGATGAAAAAAAAAACAAAAGAGTGTCAATGAGAGAGAAAAAAGAACATAAACAACAATAAACACAAATGTAACAAAGCAAAACAAGTAAACTTTTGAATGTTGGCTTTGGTGCTTACCTTTGTGTCCAATGCTCAACTTTTTGCTCAAGCCTTGGCTATGGTGAGAAGGTAAAGAGCTTTGGCTGTGACAAAAGAACATAAACAACAATAAACACAAATGTATCAAAGAAAAACAAGTAAACTTTTGAATGTTGGCTATGTTCACTTTTTTGTCCAATGCTCCACTTTTTCTCCAAGCCTTGGCTAAGGCGAAAATGTAGAGATCTTGGCTGTGACAAAAAAGCATAAGAAGGATCAAGCATCATTAGAAGAGCCATAGAGAGCAGCACCACCGCTAGGCGCAAAAATATCCTCCTCTTCGAGCTCAAAAATTGAAAATCGAAATGAAAAGAAACCGTGACGCACCAACAATTCGGCTTCCGGTAATCGACGCTATGGTCGACGCTAGCAGCGTCCACCATAGTGTCGATTACTAGAACTTGGTCGACGCTGCTAGCGTCGACCATAGCGTCGATCACTAGTACTTAATAGACGCTATGGTCGACGCTAGACAAAAAATTGCAGAAATTTTTTTTCTGCAATTCTTGCCGTGATGGCAAAAATTGCGAAATTTTTCACAATTTTGTCCGCAATTTTCCACAATTTTGTCTACAATTTTGTCCGCAATTTTCAACAATTTTCTCCGCAATTTGCAACAATTTCCGCAATTTCTGCCATTTCTAAAAATTGCGATTTTTTTTTTCCGCAATTTTGTCTACGATTCCTACATGACAGGAGAAATTGCGGAAAACTTTTTGCAATTTTTTCTGCAATTTCAACTGCGGAAAGTTTTCCGCAATTTCTGCCATGGCCTAAAAAATTGCAAAAAAAAAAAGTTCGCAATTTTGTCTGCAATTTCTACCACGATGGAAAAAAATGCGGAAAACTTTCTACAGTTTTTTTTGCAATTTCTGCCGTGGAAACATTTTCCACAATTTCTGCCATGGCCCAAAAATTTCAAAAATATGTTTCACAATTTTGTCTGTAATTTTTACTACGACGGGAGAAATTGTGAAAAATTTTATCAATGTTTTTTTGCAATTTCTGCCACGAAAACATTTTTCGCAATTTTGGCCACGACCAAAAAATTGCGAAAAATCTTTTCCGAACTTTTTTCCGCAAATTCCTGTGATGACGACAAAATAGCAAAAGTTTTTTTGCAATTTTTTCCACAATTTTTGCTATGATGGTAGAAATTGCGGACGATTTTCTACAGTTTCGACCATAACGGTATAAATTGCGAAATTTTTTCCGCAATTTTTTGGCTTTTCCGCAATTTCGACCAAAAAAAATTGCAGAAATTTTTTTTTCCGCAATTTTTGCCACCTTTTCTTGTAGCGTGCTGGAGCCTTGTCAAACATTACTTGAAAGCAAATTTGTGTGCATTCCACTCCAAGTTCCAACGCATATTAATGATTATTTAATTCAGAGCGAATTATAGTCCACTCCAAGTTCAAACCCATATTAATGAGTATTTAATTCAAGAGCAAACTGCCAAAGTTATCGAAAGTTGAGTTGAAAGCTTAAATAAAGGGCAGTGGGCATTTGCAAATATTGGGGAGGGGGCGGCACACGTTTGAAGGGTGAGGGAAGGGCACGTTTGAAAAGAGGAAAAGAACGGGCTTGAGGGCAGCTGGGCCTCAAAACCTGAGAAGAACATTAGGCACGTGCAAATACCTAACCGGTTATCTTCAGCAAGAGACGGGCAGGGCCAACAAAACGCGTTTGGCAAAAAACAAAAGGAAAGAGTCGCATCGTTTGGAATTCATTCTGGAAAATTTCTCGATG
>MU834883.1:0-43442 GCA_029204225.1 Diphasiastrum complanatum
TTTCTTTTTGCCAAAAGAAGAAGTCTCACCTTGATCTTGCCCTTTAGACCACTTGCCTTTGCTTTTGCCCTTGAACATGCCTTTGATGAACATAGCATCATCTTCATAATGAGATGTCGATGTAGATCCACCTCCTCTTGATTGAAGCCTATACTCCTCATTCACCAAGATCTCTTGCAAATTCACAGTACTTGGCAAGGTCTTTTGAATAGCAAAACTTTGAGCAAGATTAGCATGATCATCCAACAAGCCATTAAGTATAACTTGAACAAGTTCTACCTCCTTAATGCTTTCATCAATACATGCTAACTCATCATTGAATGCTTTAACCCTCAAAACAAAAGCATGAGTACTCTCTTCCTTCTTTTGCAAACTTTGAAAGATTTTCCTCCTAAGAGTAAGAAGTCTTGATGTAGACTTGGATTCATAAAGCTTCTTCAAAGCTTCCCAAGCCTCCAAAGATGATGTGCACTTACCAACTTCCTTGAGAAGTTCATTGGTAACATTAATCTTAATCATGTGTAGAGCCTTCTTTGCTCTCTTGTCATACCTCACTTAATCTTGAGGTGCTTTAGGCCTCTCCTCCACACCTTCAACAATCTCCATCAACTCATTCATCTCCAATAAGGACTCCATCCTCACCTTCCAAGTAGAATAGTTGATTGAGGTAAGCCTATCATTGCTCTCCAACATAAAGCCTCCACTTGTAGACATGTTGAAGTGACTTGATCTTCTCTTTCAACCTATTCCAATGCACAAAGCACTCTCTTGAATGTCAACAAATGAACTCAAGAAGAAATCACAAAGATATGGAAACTCTCAAATTTCTTCTAGCACTTCTAACTAGAAAATCAACACATAGAATAGTGGAATCTTGATCAAACTATGATCTATCCTCAATCCAATTATTCTTGCCACTTCCTAAGATTGAAACACACTCAAATGAAGTTCAGTAACCTCACAAACTAGAGATCCAATCAAAATTAGGGTTTTGACAAAATCACAAAAAATTGAATATTTCAAATTGTACATGCAATTTCTAGAAACTTGATATATCTTCTTGTAGACTCCAATGAGACCTTCCTAATGCACCAAAAATCATCTAAATCCAGTAAACCAAGTGTGAAATCGGAATTGATCAAGTATATAACCCTATATTGAGTTTTGACCTACAAAAGATCAATTCTACACATGCAAAATGCTGATTTTTGAGTAGAAATCAATCTAGCGTGCTCCAGCATTGGTAACTCCTCCAAAACCTTGCTAAAGATGGCTGATCCTTTCATAACCGGAAAAACAATAGCTCTGATACCATTTTAAGGATTTCAGATCATTCAAGATCCAATCCATGTCCCTGATCTTTGGTTACAATAAGGAGCAAACCAACAATCCTGCCAATGTAGAAAAATCAGCATCTACATACAAAACGAGATGCAAACTCTAAGATATATTGATCAAACATGAACCAAAACATAAAATATATTTGTTGTCTATACAATTACAGTACCCTACTATATTTCACACGTGTGAAACCAAACATAGCAAAATATGAGCATTCTACACACAAGATTGCAAGATAACACCAAGATAGTGCACCAATGAGTAGTAGAACCCAAAGAGAGCCATGTATAATGATGAAATGAGAGAGAGAAGAGAGAAGATGTGTCTCTCCACGAGTTACATCCTTTTATAGAGTGTCCAAACCCTATTTGGCCACTTGGCTTTCCCTCCAGAATGTAAGCCCTACTTTTTTTGGGTCTAGATTCAATGTACCCAAAGTTCAAATTTGAATCTCTCTCAAACTCGACTACCAACTTTCCCACACTTTCAAAAAGTGTTTATTGAATGTATCTTAAACTAATATAACTTCAAAAAGTTTATCTCTTAGTCTAAAATGAGTTTTGGCCTCTTATTGACAATTTACCAAAATATGACTAAACTAGAGTAAACTAGTTGAAATCTCTCACACCAAGTTGGTTGTCAATGAACGTCTCAAAAATGAGGCTGCCAATACCACCATAGGTATGATGTAAATCTTCTCAAACTAACAATCCAAAAGATATGAATGAACTCAAAAGATTAGACAATAATCATGCATCAATTCCACATAAACAAGATGATTGCCAAAATTGCCAACAATTTGATTTTTATCAAAGAGGAAATCACTTACTATAAATTTACAAAGGATCGATCACATATATATACATCTTAGGTCCGACCTTATGACAGGATTCTATCACCCTTAATCTAATCATGTCTTAATTCAAGCTCCATTAGTTATGACATGATCTATGCATAATCACATGATTTACTCTACCGACTTCCATGATTGACCACAACAGGATGATTTTGAATTTGAGGTTGAGAAATACAATAAGAGAGAAGGTCACATACTCCTAAATATGTACACATGAAGTTTATATGGCAAAACAAGTCAAATGACCATTTTACAATAGCTAGTTTTGCCAAACTTCTAACAATATATTACATAGGAATGGAACACGGATTGAAGTATAAAATTTGGAAATGGATGGCATATTATTGTCAAGAAGGACTGCAGAAGCTGCACAACAAGCTACATAGAGCAAAAAAGAATTGGTTGTCTGAAACAACTAAATGGGGATTGGGGTCTCTCTCTCTCTCTCTCTCTCTCTCTCTCTCTCTCTCTCTCTCTCTCTCTCTCTCTCTCTCTCTCTCTCTCTCTCTCTCTCTCTCTCTCTCTCTCTCTCTCTCTCTCTCATAGTTTGAATTTGAGCAAATTGTCATCCAATTTGATGAAGATTTGACTAAGTTATGAGAGTTATTATGATGGAGGTCCATTTCCATTTTTTATTTTTCTTTTTTGCTGGAGTGAGAGAGAAGCACTTAAAGCTTTAATTTTTTCATGGGACATGCTAACTATTATAGGATCTTCATTCTAGATTTTGCGGAGTTAGCTTGACCAATTGGATTTCACTAATACGCACTTTAATTTCACTATAAAGGGCTGAATTCGAGTAATTTGTCACCTTTGCTGGCGAAGCTCTGCTCAAATTTTCACTGAAATTTCCAAGTTCTCCAAATTCGACCAAACTTTTACACAAGCTCTCATCTACATACTCTGAACCCAGATCTGCGCTCTGAACTACAGTTCTTACAATCCAACACTTGTTATTCACTGTTTTTCTCGTTCTCACCTCTTTTGACCTTTTCTACCATTTTTTCCACGTTTTCACACTTTAACTATCACTGCTAACATGGCCTCTTCATCTTCTGAAGACTCTGGCACCAAGTAGGTCATCCAACGTGAGATACCCTCAGCCACCTAGATTTGGCGCTTGCCTTCTAACACTCTGATTCAACCATGGCTTCAAACTGCTGGCCCACTTCTTGAGGCAATGGGTTTTTTTTCCGGCACTTTTCCATTCTGATAATAACATGGGCCTCGCCCTTCATGCTTACGTCACCTGGGACACGTCGAAGTCGTGTTTCCACTTCCTGTACCAAGGTACCACGTACAAGGTACGGATTAACGTGGACTCAATGGTCACCGTCGGCATTATGTCCGGTGACCGTCAGCCCATCTCCCATCGTCAGGAAAAAACCTTGATCAAACATTTCGTCGCTCAGACTGCACCAGAGATCCCCATCCAAACTAACAATGGTTACCTGATAGAGGCTATCATGGAACCAGTCATACAGACGGCTCCGCATCTGTTGAATAACTTTCTAGTTGTTTCAACATTTTGCAAGGACAGAATCCAGTCCACGCTGCTGAGTTAGATAGTGGAGTCCTTCCTGGGATTCCCTGGCCCCACAGTTGTGCCATACGAGTGGCATGCCTTCCTCATTCACAAACTAACTATCTCCATCAAACCCAACAATCGTGAGCGTATCGCAGCAGGTCCTCTGTTGTGTAATTTTGCCTAAGCACTTCTCGAGGTGAAAGTGCGCGATTTTTGCCGCTCCGGTCTTCTATCTTCCATTGTTCTGCACACTAACCTCTATCTGCCATCTTCCACATCCACATCCTCCCAACCTACAGTTACTGACATGACGGCTAGCAAAACAATGCATGGCGCTGTCCCTTCCTCCTCATCTCCACCTGCCACTAGACGACGTACCACCACCACACCAATAACCACTCCATTAACCACCGCCACTTCTTCTTCTATATAACCTCCTCCTCCTATCTCTGTTGTCACTCATCTTCTTTCTATTCCATCCACGACTGCTTATGTTTCCATTCTCATTTCCTCTCTTGATACTACTTCCACTTCTGTTCCATTATCCAGTACCCCTTCCATCACTATCACATCCTCCATTACTCTTGTCTCCATCGTTGCTCCTCTCCAGTTTAACCCCTCTGATTCTCAGTTGTCTCTGGACACTCTGGTGTGGATGTAAGTCACCAACTTTTCACTGCCACGCCAGACCATTTCAGCTCCATCCTCGCCTTCCGTGCTCCACACCACACTTCAGTTCCTCTCTGTTCCGCCCATTCTCTCATTTGGACAAACAGTCCCCACCCCCGTTTCCACTTCTATTTCTCCCACACCACCTGTTTCGCCATCAAAGATTGCCGAAGGCAACCAACCATTGCTTGATGACACATTTGTTCAGACAATTTTCATACCATCACCAGATCGGACAGATCCCACCATCCCATATGACAGAAGGTCCCCTGAGAACCTGACTGAAGACAATGACGATGACGCTCTACTAGTCGTCAGGGCCACTACCACACAAGCCCCTTTGAGTGCCAGCATACCGGCTGTTCCAACAGATTTAACGACGGAATACCAAACCTTGGGGACATACATCCAGGAGGCGGTAGCAGCCAGGGCTACTTTGGACAGCCGGATACTCCACTTGGTGACAAGCAACACCCAGTTGCGAGCGGAACTCACAAAGCTGTAGCAAGAGCTTCCAATAGCTCAACAGTATGAACAAGACGGGCACCGAGAGATTGCCAAGCTACAGCAGAAGGAGAATGACCTCAACCAATATATCCAAAGCCTCTCCAAAGCATTGACAGATGCCTCCACGAATGTGCGAAAGCTTCAATCCGAAGCATCCCAACGGCTTGCTCCCCTCCAGGCGCAACTACAAATTTATGAAGCAGAAAATATGCGCCTGGGAGCGGAAGTGAAAGCCTTACAAAGTGAAAAACTTGTCTAGCTAGCTCAACCCGCACCAGACTCAAGGTTGTTCTCTCAAATAGAGATGAATCTCTTCCGGCATCAGGTGAAGGTATATAGCCAAACGCTGAACAGCTACCAGGCGGAGCTCGACAAATATCGGGCAAGCGCAACTCACGAGCTTACCTAGGCCAAACAAGCCCTCAAGACCTGCCAGCAGTACATGGAGGAGAAGGCCCAACCCACCCCAGTGGTGATTCCACCGCCATCTGTTTTTGATGTTGCACAGGCAAGCACCAGCCAGGACCAAGGCCAGCAAGCAGCAGGGGGGATAAGTCACGATCAAGGGTTCGAAGGCCAAGACCAAGGACCAGCTGATACGAGTGCTGAAACGCGGAACCAAGGCAAGATGCAGGTCCGAGCCAAAGGCAAGAGGAAGGACAAGCCTCCTCATCAAGAGGCTTGCACACCATATCTGCCAACCAGGCCTTCTGACGACCAAAGTCTGCAGAGGAGAAAATAAATGAACTTCTAGCTAAGCATCCCCACGAGTCATCAAGAGACAGCTGGCAGATATCATTTTCGACGCAGACAATAAAAGGCAACGAGCTACAAGCACTACCCGCCCTCCACCCACAACCAGAGTGGCGTAAGCAGCTCTTTGAAAGAGACCCTGCAGTATTCATGGCCTATGTGACAAGCCCGCAACAACTACGGGTGAACGCGCACTTTTTGCCATGCACACGATGATCCAAATGGGCGGAATGCGGCACCCCTCTGGACAAGATCACTATTCAAAACTTCAATTGGCCAAGAATTCCATCAGAGCATGGTTGGGATAAGGACGTAGACGCCCGAAGGGCTCTCACCCTATTTGCCAATAAATATTTCAACTGTCCTAATCCAACAGTCCATGCGACAGTCTGTTACGCTCGGGACTTAGAGCATTTAATGGGTATTGAAACCAAGTGGGACAATTTTCTCCCCCCCATATTCTTTGATCCTAATAAGGCGCTAGCCTTCGACAAAGTCAAAGATCAACTACCAGTCACTCAAGTCTATTACCGAGCTGCATTCCTTGGCGATCGATGGACGTGTAGATTCCAAGTGTGGGTCGACCAAGACTGGCTGACAGGAGTCCACAAGTCCCTTCACACGCCCAAGGACTTGAAGAAACTGGACCGCATTATTTCATGGAAGACATCACGGGCTACCTTATCCACCAGAGGCGGTTCAAGAAGACTCTCTACTAAACCGACAGAGTGCCAAGGGGCCGACAGCCGTGGATCCTGTTGGGGGTATTCCCGACGAATTGTAAATAAACAATATTGGCCAATAAAATGTGTTGCGAGGGCATGGCATCTTGCGCGTATAAGCCCATGGCCCAATGAGCACGCAAGTTGAGTTGTAAATAAAACAATAGACTTGGGCTCCTTTGTAATTAAAATAAAACTTGAGTCCCAAAGTCAATTTTAAACTTAGAGTTTACTTTTTAGAGTTGGTTTGATCAAAATCAGGCACCAGCAGAACAAGTCTTTGAGGGACCTGCACGGACACAGCCAATGAACCTCGCCGATCCAGGTGAAGAAGAAAAGATAGTGCATGTGGGAGAGCAGTCAATGCCCACGCAATTCAAGAGACTATGATCATTGTTGGTGAAATACAAGGACTGTTTTGCCTAGAGTTACAGTGATCTGAGGGGCATTCCACCAACAGTAGTCCAACACACCATAACCTTGGTGGATGGAGCAATCCCCAAGGTGAGTCGTTACTACCGCTGCAATCCGAACTACACTATTGGGGGTACTTCCAACGAAGTGTAAATAAATAAAATCACTCAATAAAATGTGTTGCGAGGGCATGGCATCCTGAGCACATAAGCCCATGGCCCAATGAGCATGCAAGTGAAGCTATTAATAAAATAAACTTGACTTGGGCCTTGGAATTAAAATAAAACTAGAGGCCCAAAGTCATTTTTAAACTTAGAGATTATTTTTTAGAGTTGGGTCCAAATTGGGACTTGCACGAATCTTGTGATTACCAATGTACTTGTTGTGGACCCTTGGATCAAGTTGGGTCCAAGATGAATGGATAAGATCATTGTGAATATTAGCCAATAGGATTGAGGCCTTCCCCATTTTATAAAAAGGCACCATTTGTACACTATTTTCATGCTTAATGAGAAGGAGGAAACTCTACCAATTTTGGAAGAGAAACATCCTCATCTGCAATTCAATGCTTGCTATTGCTCTTGTTGTTTTCTATTGCTTTCAAGTTTATGCTTTTTAGTTTCAATAGTTTATGTTTCTCCTTTAGCGAGTACAATGTGCATTTGAGCTAACCTCCACCCTCCCTCTATCTCTCTCTTCTATCTTCTTTTCCCTCCATCTTTTCTAATCATCCCCTTCCTTCTACCTACAATCATGATGAATGTTAGTGTAGAGGAGTGTTAGTGGTGAGTAGAGTTAAGGGAGAAAGTAGGAAACTAACTAAAAATAGCATCTTAGAATAGTTAGGTACCTATCCAGTGATCTAACCCTTGTTGACAGGCGGGAGGGCTATACTACGCAAGAACTTCGACCCTATAGTGGCACCGTTACCAGGGATAGGTTTCCACTAACCAGTTTAGCTGCATTTTAGCTATTTTCTTGCTTTTTAGAGTAGTTTTAGATAGATTTTTGGATGTTTAGAGTTAGTTTTTTATATTTTTCTGTATTTGCACTGTTCATAACTAGCGAAGGAGGTGTGAGAGGGTAGAGGAGGCCCTAAACAGTCTCTAAGGGCTTGAAACCCAAAGTAACCAGCCAAAAAACCCAAAAAAAACACACCAATCTGCATTTTGGAGGGAAAAAGAGCCTAAAATCTCATCAGATTTTTATATCTCCAGAATCAGTGAGAATTAACCCTTGCATGACTGGCAGTAGCTCCAGGGTACTGTCCCAGACCTGCATAGAAGCTTGCGAGAATTAGTTCCAAGCAGATTGTGAAAACCAGAGAAAAATCATAAAAATTTCAAAAAACCCTTGAAAAATATCCAAAATATTCAAATCTTCATAAGAACTCTCGCAGAGCCCTCTGAAGTTCCATCTCAGTGATACCAGGACACAGAGAAGCTTGCAAGAGTTAGTTTGATGTCTAAGTGCCTGTGCGAGAGTTCCCAGTGAAAAAAAGACTGTAAAGTATGAGTGAACCCTCATAGACAGCAAAATTTTCAGTTCTAGTGGTCAAAAACTCTCGCAGAGGATTCTAAAGTTCCATCTCAGTGAGACCAAGACACAGAAGAGCTTGCGAGAATTAGTTTGATTCCAATGAGCAGAAAATTGGATTTAAGTGCAAAAAAAACACTAAAAAGTGAAGATCCAGCATTCTTCTAGTAAAACTCTTGCAGACCCTCTCAATCGATTCAGAATGTCAATTTACATCTGTAATAAAGCCTGCGAGAGTTAGTGTGAAGATCTGGTGAAGATCAAGCCAAAAAGTTGGTTTTGAACCATCGTAGACAGTAAAATTTTCACTTCTTTCAAGAGTTAACTCTCGTAGAGAATTCTAGAGTGAGATCTGACCCAGATCCAGCTACTGTGAGCCTTGGAGTTACTTCCTAGAGATCAACCCTTGCACAAGTCAACCCTTGCACAAGAGAACCCTCGTAGACTAGATTAGTGGAAAGATCTGCATCAAATCCAGCTACTATCAAAATCTCAGGTCAATAAGTGCAAGGAGTAAAAAGTTATCAAGGAAAAACCATCGTAAAGGGCCTAAAATTCACTTCCGGCCGATCAGATTCATCAGATCCTTAGAGATCCAAATTGCATCCTATTGTATAAGCAAGATCCAATTATTTTGAAACCCACCATCAGATGAATCTGAGATCGAGACGATCAATATCACGAAGGATAGCAAATCAAGCACCACACCTTCCCAGATTAGTAGTTGTGCAACAAGGGGCAGAACCGAAACCAGCACCAATGGATCCAATGGGCCAATCCATACTTGTCGCTCCCTTGCAAGCAGTCCGGAGAGCACCACGGATGGAAATACCAAAATACGTCGAATCATCAGATTTCATCCGATTCCTCCAGAGCTACGAGCAAGCTTGTGAAATCTACGGTGAACGGACACCTGCGGAGAACTGATGTTGTTTCCCATGTCCTTATTGGCAGTGTCTCAAGATTGGTTTTTCTACCTGTCAGAGGAAGAAAATTCCACTTGGGAAGCGGTTAAGACGACTCTCATTACGCGCTTTAAACCAAGAAAGTTCCTGGAAGAACCGTTTCTCCTGCTGAGCAAAGTCAAGATGGGAAAACGAGAAAGGGTCAAGGACTATATTGAGCGGGTCAAACACTTACGATCCGAGTGCAGTGCAGCCCTAACTTCCGATCGCGCGGTGATCATGTGGTTCCTAGCCGAACTACCACAAAGCATCAGAAGAGAACTGAAACAACGGGAGCAGTACACTACTCTGCAAGAAGCTATGGAAGATGCCATCAGGGAAGAGGATGAGGGATCTGACGACGACTATGTTGGGGGTATTCCCAACAAAGTGTAAATAAATAAAATCCTCCAATAAAATGTGTTGTGAAGGCATGTCATCCTGCGTGTATAAGCCCATGGCCCAATGAGCACGCAATTGAAGTTGTAATAAAATAAACTTGACTTGGACCTTGTAATTAAAATAAAACTAGAGGCCCAATGTCATTTTTAAACTTAGAGATCACTTTTTAGAATTGGGTCCAAATTGGGACTCACATGAATCTTGTGATTTCTAATGTACTTTTTGTGGACCCTTGGATCAAGTTGGGTCCAAGATGAATGGTTAGGATCATTGTGAATATTAGCCAATAAGATTGAGGGGCAAGGGCCTTCCCCATTTTATAAAAAAGCACCATTTGTACACTATTTCCATGCTTAATGAGAAGGAGAAAACACTACCATTTTTTGAAGAGAAGCATCCTCATTTGCTATTCACTACTTGCTATTGCTCTTAGTTGTGTTTTCTTTTGCTTTCTATTTCCATGTTTTATTGTTTGCCATAGTAAATATTTTTCCATTAGCAAGCATAAGAAGCATTTGAGCTAACCTCCACCCTCACTCTCTTTCTCTCTCTTTCTCTTCTCTTCTCAATCTCTTCTTCTCCATCCCTTCCCTTCAACCAAAACTATGATGAATGTTAGTGTAGAGGAGTAGAGTTAAAGAGGAGTAGTATAGTGGTGAGTAGAGTTAAGAGAGAAAGTAGGAAATTAACTAAAAGTAGCATCTATGCATAGTTAGGAGGCACCTATCTTGTAATCTAACCTTTGTTGACAGGCGGAAGGGTTATACTACGAAAGATCTTCGACCCCACAATGGCGTCGTTGCCGGGGATAGGTTTCCACTAATAGTTTAGTTCCATTTTAACTATTTTCTTGCTTTTTAGAGTAGTTTAGGTAGATTTTTGGGAGTTTAGAGTTAGTTTTCTGTACTTTTTTTGTGTTTGGACTGTTCACAGCTAGCAGAGGAGGTGTGAGAGGGTAGAGGAGGCCCTGAACAACCTCTAAGGGCTTACCCAAACCAATCATCCAAAAAACTCAAAAAACACACCAATCTGCATTTTGGAGGGAAAATGAGCCAAAAAAACTCATCAAATTTTTATATCTCCAGAATCAGTGGGAATTAACCCTTGCATGACTGGCAGCAGCTCTAGGGTACTATCCCAGACCTGCATAGAAGCCTGCGAGAGTTAGTTCCAAGCAGATTGTAAAAATCAGAGAAAAATCATAAAAAATTCAAAAAACCCTTGAAAAAAAAAAATCAATTCCTCATAAGAACTCTCGCAGAGCCCTCTGAAGTTCCATCTTAGTGAGACCAGGACACAGAGAAGCTTGCAAGAGCTAGTTTGATGTCTAAGTGCCTGTGCGAGAGTTCCCAGTGAAAAAAAAATGGGAAAGTACCAGTGAACCCTCGTAGACAGCAAAATTTTCAGTTCCAGTGGTCAAAAACTCTCGCAGAGGATTCTAAAGTTCCATCTCAGTGAGACCAGGACACAGAAGAGCTTGCGAGATTTAGTTTGATTCCAGTGAGCAGAAATTTGGATTTAAGTGCAAAAAAATCACTAAAAAGTGAAGATCCAGCAAATCCTTCCAGTAAGAACTCTTGCAAACCCTCTCAATCGATTTAAAATGTCAAATTACATTAGTGATGAAGTCTGCGAGAGTTAGTATGAAGATTTGGTGAAGATCAAGCACAAAAAGTGATTTTGAACCATCGCAAACAGTGAAATTCTCACTTCTTGTGAGAGTTAACTCTTGAAGAGAATTCTATAGTGAGATCTGACCCAGATCCAGCTACTGTGAAGCTTGCAAGGGTTACTTCCCAGAGATCTAAAAGATATCAAGTTTTTTACCTGCAAAAATAGCTAAAAAACCCTCGCACAGCCAACTCTCGCACAAGATAACCCTCACAAACCAGATCAGTGGAAAGATCTGCATCAGATCCAGCTACTGTCAAAATCTCAGGTCAATCAGTGCAAGGAGTAAAAAGTTATCAAGGAAAAACCACCATAAAAGGTCTAAAATTCATTCCGGCCATTCAAATCGATCAGATCTTTGAAGATCTAAACTGCATCTTATTGTATAAGCAAGATCCAATCACTTTGGAGCCCACCATCGAATGAATTTGAGATCAGGACGATCAATAGCATGAAGGATAGCAAATCAGGAACCACACCTTCCCAGATTAGCAGTTGTGCAACAAGAGGTTGAACCGGAACCAGCACCAATGGATCCAATGGGCCAACCTGTATCTGTCGCACCCTTGCATGCAGTTTAGAGAGCACCACGGATGGAGATACCAAAATACGACGGATCCTCAGATCCCATCCAATTCCTCTAGATCTACGAGCAAGCTTGTAAAATCTACGACGAAAGGACACCTGTAGAGAAGCTGATGCTATTCCCTATGTCCTTACTTGCAGTGGCCCAGGATTGGTTTTTCAACCTGTCAGAGGAAGAGAAATCCACCTGGGAAGCGGTTAAAGTGGCTCTCATTACACGCTTTAAACCAAGAAAGTTCTTGGAAGACCCGTTTCTCCTGCTAAGCAAAGTCAAGATGGGAAAACGAGAAAGGGTCCGGGACTATATTGAACGGGTCAAACATCTATGATCCGAGTGCAGTGCAGCCCTGACTCCCGATCATGCAATGATCATGTGGTTCCTAGCCGGATTACCACGAAGCATCAGAAGAGAACTGAAAAGATGGGAGCAGTACGCTACTCTGCAAAAAGCTATGGAAGATGCCATCAAGGAAGAGGATGAGGGATCTGACGACAAATATCCTTCCACCCACACTCCTACTCCCTCGATCGCATCATCATCATCAAACGCATCCACTCTATCCACAGAACTGCTGTTGGAGCAAATGACAAAATTACACAAATAGCAAATGGAACAACTTACGGCGCAGTTTGACCAGAAACTGAAGGCCTTACAAGGAACTGTAGCAGTAACTCCACATCAACCAGAACCAACCCAGCTGTAGTATCCTTGATGAGAAAATATATGGTGTTCAGTATGCACACAAAACCATACAGCGAACGAGGGTCCAGTCCTAAAGCAAAATCTGAGACTGACACATAGATTCTGCCATCTGTGCAATGCAACATCGTACGATATGACATTTTGCCTGTTTAACCCCAGGTTTGTTCAATAGAAGAGAAGTCCTTATCAGACTTCTTATCCTTATCATCAAGGGGCACCTAACGCGGCACCAAGCTACGGCGCACCCAATCAACCACAACGCATGGCCTTACCTGCTCCACCAAGGCCAGCCAATCAACAAGTGGCCCATGTAAACCTGACAGCAGCAGAACAAAAATTGCAAATGTCACCTCAACCTGAGCAGCAGCAGTGGTACGGACCAGATGAGACATTTATGGATCCTACCATAAATGAATATGTTTCAGCCTATGCAGCTCAAACTCAACACCAAGGTGGCAGAAATTACGGCTGCTACGGGTGCGGCGAGGGACACAAAATTGTAGAATGTCCCTACAAAGGACAATATACAACCTCCTGCCGAGATTGCGGTTATGGACACTGATTCAAGAATTGTCCATTTAAACCTGGAACCGGTGCACTTCTTAACCTCATTGCCATACAGCAATCAGCAGTTCCAGTAGGGATGCCAACAAAAGGTCGACATGACTATGCTCCTGTGTTAGCTGTTATGTGAACACATAAGAGGAAGGAAGTGGCTCCCTCACCACCACCATCGGTCACTGACAACCAACCCTCAACTTCAGCGCCATATCCAAATGTGAGGGAAGAGAGGAGACAGTACCAGAAAACAAGACACTAGGTACAAAAAGCACAAGAGGAAGAAAAAGAGCAAGAACAAAACAATCTCACAGAACCTCCAGTCGGTGTTGAACAGGATCCGCAAACAGGCTCACCACTGCACACTGATCAGAATGATCGGTTGCACTAACATGAACCACCTTTTCACATGGTGGAGCTTGAGGAACCATGCACTGAAAGGCACACACTCTTGCTATCAAGCCACATTAGTTTACCCCTCGGAGAACTACTACGGATTGCACCACAAGCGAAAAGCCTTTAAGCTGAATGGGCCAAAACGGATGAGGAGCCAGTAGCGCTTGAGCCCATCTATTGTGCGGGCTATGATGAGACAAGTAACGTCCTCCACATCGGACCAGCATGGGAAAGTGAGGAACACAACATCACTTTGCCAATCAAACACAAGAGATACGAGGATGAGACAACAGTGGTAGATGGAGGATCGGGTGTCAATCTAATCTACACTACTTTGTATGAAAAATGAAGATTACAAGGATTGAAGCCAGCCAGATTCACCATCAAGCTAGCAGATCAATCCTGTGTGTAACCAAAAGGTGTAGTTGCTGATATTCTCGTAAAGATAGCAGGCATGAAGTATGAGGATGACGCATTTGTACAAACAGTTTTTGTAGCATCACCAGATCGGGCTGACCCTACCATCCCAGATGGCATCAAGATAAATGAAAACCTGATCAAAGACAATGACGACGGAATTCCACAAGTCAACACAAGCCCCTACCAGTGCCAGTGTACCAGCTGCTCCCACGGATCTAACGACGGCGTACCAAACCCTAGGAAAATACATCTTGGATGCGGTAGTAGCCAAAGCTATTCTGAAAAGCAGGGTACTATAGTTGGCAACAAGTAATACGCAGCTGGGAGCAGACCTCACCCAGCTGCAGCAAGAGCTGATTCTGGCTCAGCAACACGAACAAGCAGAGCACCAGGAGATTGCCAAGTTGCAGCAGAAGGAGGAGGGCCTAAACAAATATATTCAAAGCCTCTCCAAAGCGCTGACGGAGGCCTCCACAAAGGTGCGGGAGCTTCAAACTGAAGCATCCCAACGGCTTGTCCCCATCCAGATGCAACTTACACTTTTGGAAGCAGAGAACACGTGCATGGGGATGGAGGTTAAAGCCTTACAAGATGAGAAGCTCGTCTGGTTAGCTCAATCTGCACCGGACACAAGGCCGCTTTCCCAATCAGAGATGAATCTTCTATGGCGTCAGGTGCAGATTTCTAGCCAAACCCTAAATAGCTACCAGACGGATTTCAATAAGTATCGGACAAGCACAACGCAAGAGCTCACCCAGGCCAAGCAAGACCTCAAGACATGCCAAAAATACATGGAAACAAAGGCCCAGCCCTCGTGGTAATTCCACTGCCACCTAATTTTGACGCTGCATAGGCTAGTAGCAGTCAAGATCAGAGCCAGCAGGCAGCAGGGGGATTTCAACCAAATCAAGGGTCCGAAGGCCAGGACCACGGGCAGACAAATGCGGCCGCTGAGACGCACGACCAGATCCAAGGCTCAACCACCAGCCAAGGCCCAGCAACATCATCCAGAGGGTCACGAACGATATCTACCAGTCGGGCCTTCCAAAGACCAAAATCCGTGGAGGAGAACATCAATGAATTTTTATCCAAATATCTCCACGAGTCATCAAGAGGCGGCTGGCAGTTATCATTCTCAGCTCAGACCATCAAGGGAAAAGAACTGCAAGCCTTACTCGCCCTCCAACCACAACTGGAGTGGCGTCAGTAGTTATTTGAGAGAGACCCTGCGGCCATCAGAGCTTACGTGACGAGTCCGCAATAGTTATGGGTGAACAAGCATTTCCTACCATGTCCAAGAAGATCCAAATGGGCGGAATGCGGCGCTCCTCTGGACCAGATCACACTCAACAATCTCAACTGGCCAATCATCAAATCCGAATATGGGTGGACAACGGATGTAGACACCATAAGGGCTCTCTCCGTATTTTCCAGCCGATACATTAATTGCCCCGATCCCACAGTCCGCGCGGCAGCCACTTACGCCCGGGACTTGGAATATTTAATGGGCATTGAAACAAAATGGGATGATTTCCTTCCCTCCATATTTTTTGATCCAAATAAGGCACTCACTTCCGACAAAGTCGAAGACCAGCTGCCAGTCGCTCGCGTATATTACCGAGCTGCATTCCTTGGCAATCCCTGGACGAAACGATTCCAAGCATGGGTGGATCATGAATGGTTGACAGGAGTTCACAAGTCCTTCCACATGCCAAAGAACTCGAAGAAACTGGATCGTCTCAACTTCATGGAAGACGTTACGGGATATCTCATCCACAAAAGGCGGTCCAAGAGAACGCTCTACTAAACTGGCAGAGTGCCGAGGGACTGACACTACTTCAGGCCGTGGGTCTTGTTGGGGGTATTCCCAACAGAGTGTATATAAATAAAATCCTCCAATAAAATGTGTTGTGAGGGCATGGCATCCTGCGTGTATAAGCCCATGGCCCAATGAGCACGCAATTGAAGTTGTAAATAAAATAAACTTGACTTGGACCTTGTAATTAAAATAAAACTAGAGGCCCAATGTCATTTTTAAACTTAGAGATCACTTTTTAGAGTTTGGTCCAAATTGGGACTCACATGAATCTTGTGATTTCTAATGTCCTTTTTGTGGACCCTTGGATCAAGTTGGGTCCAAGATGAATGGTTAGGATCATTGTGAATATTAGCCAATAAGATTGAGGGGCAAGGGCCTTCCCCATTTTATAAAAAGGCACCATTTGTACACTATTTTCATGCTTAATGAGAAGGAGAAAACTCTACCATTTTTGGAAGAGAAGCATCCTCATTTGCTATTCACTACTTGCTATTGCTCTTAGTTGTGTTTTCTATTGCTTTTTATTTCCATGTGTTATTGTTTGCCATAGTGAATATTTTTCCATTAGGAAGCATAAGGAGCATTTGAGCTAACCTCCACCCTAACTCTCTTTGTCTCTCTTTCTCTTCTCTTCTCAATCTCTTCTTCTCCATCATTTCCCTTCAACCAAAACTATGATGAATGTTAGTGTAGATGAGTAGAGTTAAAGAGGAGTAGTATAGTGGTGAGTAGAGTTAAGGGAGAAAGTAGGAAATTAACTAAAAGTAGCATCTATGCATAGTTAGACACCTATCTAGTGACCTAACATTTGTTGACAGGCGAAAGGGTTATACTATGGAAGATCTCCGACCCCACAGACTATCCATCCACCCACACCCCTACTCCCTCGTTAGCATCATCATCATCAAACGCATCTGCTCCATCCACCGAACTGTTGTTGGAGCAAATGACAAAATTACACAAACAACAGATGGAACAACTTACGGCGCAGTTTGACCAGAAATTGAAGGCCTTACAAGGAGCTGTAGCAGTAATGCCACAACAACCAGAACCAAACTAACTACAGTATCCAAGATGGGAAAATGTATGGTATTCATTGTGCACGCAAAACCATATAGCGATCGAGTGTCCAATCCTGAAGCAAAATCAGAGATGCATTGGTTTCAGCACCAATCTTATGTCCACCCAATTGGTCCATTGAGTTTCATGTGCATACGAACGCATCGAAGTATGCAGTTGGAGCAGTCTTAACCCAGCCAAGAGAACACAAAAAGGATTTTCCAATCCAATTTGCAAGCCGACAGCTCAGTGATACAGAAATAAATTATTCAACCACAAAGCGAGAAGCATTGGCGATGATCTATGCGGCTAAGAAATTTCGGCACTACCTGATGGCCACACATTTTGCTTTTTATACGAACCATCAACCCTTGCTCTATCTCGTTAACAAAACTTGCAACACAGGGAGAATCACCAGATGGCTACTTCTGTTATTGGAGTTTGATTTTCGGATAGTAGTCTGCAAGAGAAAACAACACTACATGGCAGATCATGTGTCGCAAATCAAGGGAAAGGAGGTCGCAACCCAACCCGATGATGAGTTGGCCGATGCTGCCTTATTTTATGTGGACACAGTACCAAAATGGGCTGCCAACATTGTTGAATATCTAATGTGGGGCCAACCAGACAAATCACTACCAAAGGCGGATCAGCTAAAATTGATCTTGAAAGCTAGACCTTATCAGCTGATTGCCGACCAATTATACCGAAGAGGACCAGATGGGATTCTTCGGCGGTGTATTCTTCCTCATGAGACCACCCAGATTATTTCGCTTTCACATGAAGGCATGGGTGGAGGCCATTTTGCATCTGACATTATAGTTCACAAGATCTTGCAATCAAGATGTTGGTGGCCAACGATTCATAAGGATACGAAAGAATACTTGAGGAAGTGCGATGTGTGCCAAAGGGCAAGGAGACCAACGAGATTGAATTATGACCTACTACACCCGATCTTAGCCCAAGTGTGAAGATTATTAAAATATTATCTTCCTATCTCGAGTTAGGGGTCATGTCCATGGTGATTTCCACTAAATTTCATGCTGTACATAAAAGGAGTGTAAATTGAGCACATATCCTTCTAGTTTAGCTCGGATTTGAGTTAGACAGGTTCAATTATGATGACATGCAGATGTTTAGATAGCATGCAAAGTTTTACTGTATGCATGCAAGCCACATGCAATCAGTGCATGCAACATGCAAAGTAGTTTCTGTGATCTACACATGTCTAGACAATTTTATGAGTTGACATGCAGTACATGCAACATCCATGCAAGCAGTTACACATGTGGATCTATGGTAGGTGAATTAGTTCAGTTAAGTGGACTTTCCATGCAACTCCACTGTAGGAATTCGAGTCTCTCTCATGTAGGGAAAGTTGGGCATGTTTTGCATTATTGTGAATATTGAGATTTTGGTGTTTTGGACTCATTCTCTCTCTACCCGAGTTTTCTATGCTTGATTTTCTCTCTCTACCCAAGAGCAGTCTTTTTTTCCCATACTGAACACTTAGAATTATTTCTGACATTCATTTCTCATAGTGAAGAGTCAGATTTTTTTCATAAAAGTATGCCATTGTGCTCTTGCCTTAGATTTTCCAAGCATATTGTTCTTTGATCAATCTTGTGCAATCACAACACCTCAGTAAGATTCTGTAGGGTGTGTGGTGAAGTTCACACGTGCTAAAAACTTCACATGGTATCAGAGCTTCATGCCTTGAAGAGGTGAGGGTGTATACATCAGATTATCAGTGTTTTTGCTTGCAGGAACTTGGATTTTGGAGAGGGATTCAAACTCCCGAGAAACAAGCAATTTGTGGATCATAAGTGGATCAAATCAAGGCTGATCTGATCCAGCAGAGCTTTGTACGGATAGAGAGCTCACATGTGTGAAATCAGCCCTCATTAATGAGTGCTACTTCTCAAGGAATGATCCAAATTTGATGTTCTATAGCTTGTAGGATAGGTATTGAAGAGTAGAATGTGTTGCTCTTGTTTCTAAATCAATTTGATTTGTTTTTAGAAGAGTTTTAGGCAATCAGAGAGTTTGAGAGGGTACTCAACTCGTGGGATATGCCAAAGTGAGCTCACATCTGTCTTTTTGACCATTTTCATCAATTTTCATTGTCAATCAAGTAGAATTGGATAGAAGTGAGTGTTCTGAGGTCTTAGACTTTTCATTTCACACATATTACTGTGTTTGAGTTGAAAGTAAGTTCCTAGAGAGTTTATCAATACTTTGAAACTCGTGGGAGAGATAGACTTCTTGCTTGCATGTGCTTCTTCTTTTGTGACTGAAGCAAGATCCAAATTCAAGATAGATTGATTTTCTGTATTGAGAATTTGTTCTCGCATCTGTTGCTAGATTTCATAGGGTGGATCAACATATATGTTAGATCCTAGATTGAGATAGCAAGCAACATCCTTTCAACTCCATTTTTTATCATTAACCAGAATTGCCCTTCATTTTATAAAAATGAATGTTACCAATGAAGTGTAAAAAGAGATCAGTACATGCACCACTGCCAAGGAAGCTTGGGATACTCTAAAAACAATCTATGAAATCAAAAATTCTTCTAGATTGCTTACACTTAGAAAACAAATATTTCTAAGTTATCAGAGAGTAGATGAGAGTGCTTCATCATATGTCATGAGAGTTAAGGATCTTCATCAAGAGTTAGCTGGTACTAGTGATGCTCTTAAGAACACTGAACTTGTTCAAGTGGTCCTAAATGGACTTGAATTTCTAGTTAAGTATCCCCACGAGTCATCCAGAGGCGGTTGACAGACATCATTTTCGGTGCAGATAATAACCAGAGTGGCATCAACAACTCTTTGAAAGAGACCCTGCGCCCATCAGGGCCTATGTGACAAGTCCGCAACAACTACAGGTGAACGTGCACTTCTTGCCATGCAGACGATGATCCAAATGGGCGAAATGCGACACCCCTCTGGACAAGATCTTTATTCAAAACTTCAATTGGCCAAGAATTCCATCAGAGCACGGTTGGGATACAAATGTAGACGCCTGAAGGGCTCTCACCCTATTTGCCAATAAATATTTCAACTGCCCTGATCCAACAGTCCGCGTGGCAGCCACTTACGCTCGGGACTTAGAGCATTTAATGGGGATTGAAACCAAGTGGACCAATTTTCTCCCCCCCATATTCTTTGATTCTAATAAGGCACTAGCCTCCGACAAAGTTGAAGATCAGCTGCCAGTTGCTCGAGTCTATTACCGAGATGCATTCCTTGCCGATCCCTGGACGTGCAGATTCCAAGTGTGGGTCGACCAAGACTGGTTGACAGGAGTCATCCTTGAGAGGCGGGCCAAGAAGACTCTCTACTAAACTGGCAGAGTGCCGAGGGACCGGCACTACTTCAGGCCGTGGGTCTTGTTGAGGGTATTCCCAACACATTGTAAATATATAAAATTGACCAATAAAATGTGTTGCGAGGGCATGGCATCCTGCGCGTATAAGCCCATGGCTCAATGAGCATGCAAGTTAAGTTGTAAATAAAATAATAGACTTGGGCCCCTTTGTAATTAAAATAAAACTTGAGACCCAAAGTCAATTTTAAACTTAGAGTTTACTTTTTTAGAGTTGGGTCCAATTTGGGACTCACATGAATCTTGTGATTTCCAATGTACTTTTTCTGAACCCTTGGATCAAGCTGGGTCCAAGATGAATGAATAGGATCAATGTAAATATTAGCCAACAGGATTTTGGGGCAAGGGCCTTCCCCATTTATAAAAAGGCACCATTTGTACTCTATTTCCATGCTTAATGAGAAGGAGGAAACTCTACCACTTTTTGGAAAGAAGCATCCTCATTTGCTATTCACTACTTGCTAATGCTTTTGATTGTATTTTCCATTGCTTTCTATTTTCATGTTTATTGGTTGTCTTAGTTAATGTTTCTCCATTAGCCACTCTCACTCTCTATCTCTCTCTTTCTCTCTTCTCTTCTCAATCTCTTCTAATGTCCCCTTTCCTTTCACCTACAATCATGATGAAGGTAGTTTAAAGGAGTAGAGTTAGTGGAAGTAGTGCTAGTGGTGGTAGAGTTAGATGAAAAGTAGGGAACTAACTAAAAGTAGCATCTATGCATAGTTAGGTGCCTATCCAGTGAACTAACCCTTGTTGACAAGCGGGAGGGCTACTACTACGGCCCTACAATCGTTTCGTTTCGTTGCTTCCACTTCAACATTCTTCGTTGCATAATCCGTCGCAACCAAAATATATCGACACTTATTGTGTTGAGTAACTGGCTTTATTGGACCCACAAAATCAATCCCCCACTTTTCAAATGGTGCAAGTGGAATGATTGGCGTTAACAGCCAATTCATAGATTTGGTTGGTTTGCCAGATCTCTAGCATGGATCACAAGATCGAATATAAATGGACACATCCTTAAACATGGTAGGCCATCAATACTTGGTGGTCATAACCTTATTAACAATGTTCTTCAAAGCAAAATGTCCACCGACATCTTCGGAATGCAAAGGTTGAATAACTTTTGGAATATCTTCCACTTCAAGACATTTTCTTAGCTGATGATCTGCACTAAGCTTATATAGAACGTTGTTAATAATGTTATAAGGTGCAACTTTGTATTGAAATATTGTCTTCTTCTCCAAGTCATATCCTTCAAGATATACCTGATCTTTGAGATAAATAATTATATCAGAATATAAAGAATTTGTAGAAGATATTTTGAATAAATTTTCATTTGAAAAATCATCATTTAAGGGTTCTTCAATCCTTCTCGTACTAAGTCGTGAAAGATAATTAGCATTAGTATGATACTTTTCTCGACGAAGCTCAACTTGATATGTGAACTCTTGTAGCAACAAAACCCAGCGAGCAATTCGACCAGATAAATCAGGTTTATTAACAAGATACTTCAAAGCATAATGATCAACATGGAATATAAAAGCATATCCCAGCAAATAATGTTGAAATTTATTTACAATAAAAATCATTCAAAGTGCTTCTCTTTCTATTGCTGAAATTTTTTTTTCGAGGAACTAAGCTGATGGCTAGCATAGTATATTGGATGGTCTTTCTTCTGTTCGTCCTTCTGGCTCAGACAAACATCAATAGCAAATGCTGACACATCAACATAACAATGAAATAGTTTTGTCCAGTTAGGTGGTCTCAGATTTGGAGCATTAATCAATCTGTGCTTAAGTTCTTTGAATGCTTTCTGTTGTGCTAAGCAAGGTACTTCTTAAGTAACTGTGTAAGGGCTACAGCAATATAGGCATGATTCTGGATAAATCTTCAATAATAACCAACATGTCCTAAGAAACCTCTTAGTTCACGTAGATTCATAGGTATCAATAGATTCTTTATCACTTCAACTTTATGTTCGTCGACTTCAATTCCTCTGTTGGATATTCTATGGCCCAGAAGTATACCATCTGGCATATCGAAAAAAGATTTTTTGGGGTGAAGTGACAAACAAGTGTCTCGACACCTCTGCAATGAAGCTTCAGTTTCTGTATATGAGTCTTGATATTACTGTAAACACAGAAATCATCAATGAAAATTTGAGAAATGTTCTTAGAAAGGCAGCAAAAATTAGCATCATAATTCTCTGAAAAGTAGCTGGTGCATTACAAAGACCAAAGGGCATTTTATTGTACGCATAAGTGCCCCAATCAGAAGTAAAAGTGGTCTTCGGTTGATCCTCCTTCCTTAATCCAACTTGATTCTAGCTAGAGAAGCCATCACAGAAACTGTAACGTTCTTGCCCAGCGACCCGGTCTAGAATGGAATCCGTAAAGGGCAATGGATGGTGATCTTTCTTTGTAACAACATTCAGCTTTCTAAATCTTAGCAAATTTGAATCTTGCTAGTCTTCTTCTTTGGAACTACAACAATGGGAGATACCCATTCACTACTTAAGACAGGATAGATAATATCTGCCTTAAGGTGCTTGTTGAGTTCATCTTCTATCCTTAGAGAGTACTTTGGATTGAGATGATATTGTCTCTGTCGAACAGGCACAATATCTTCTTTAATATCAATGTGGTGCTCGCCAAATTCAGCAAGTATTCCCTTTAAATATTCAAGCAACCATGCAAATACATCTTGGTACTCTTTCAACAGCTCAGTAAATTTTGCTAATTTTGTCTCTCCAAGGGACTTAGAAACATGCACAAATTTTCCAGGTGCAAGTTCAATTAGCTCTATAGAATCTGGCAGAATTATACCTTCCATCATATTGGCATGTGTATGGCCATGAATTTCGCGTATGGCTGACTGCATAGATTTATTCTTGTTGTCAGCCAGGTCTTTATTACCAAATTCTTGTTCAAATTCGTCAAATTCCTCATATGTATCTTCATCATCTACATCAGAATTTTCAGAATTCTGGTCTTCAGCTTCTCATTCACTCACATCAGCATTTGCATTGCATACATCGAAGAGTTCTTCTTCACCATCCGATGAATCATTATTCTCGTAGCATTCGAAATAATTTACTTCAATGTCTGATGCATAAGAGAATATATTAAGATCATAAGAAGAATCTTCTGAAGTAAAACTGGTGTCGGACACAGGAGTTTTGCCTTCGTATCTGTCACAACTCTAGGAAATAATCTGTTCTTCTAGCTTACCATGATTATTTTTCTCGCTAGTTTGGAATCTCAGTTCTCTAGACCTCCAGTGTACACTTGCATTAGCCTGATAAAGCCAAGGTTGTCCAATGAAAACAGAGTAAGATGACAAACCAAGTGGCTTGATAACAATGAAGTTCATTGTAAAAGGCTTGGCTTGTATGTATATTGTCATATCTTTCAATTCACCAACAGGCTTTCTTTGTGTTGAATCAGCCAATTTGCTATTTTTTTGGGTTGGTTGAATATTAGTCGAACCCAAGGCATGAGCAGTGTCTTCAGTTATTATGTTGACGTTCGAATCTAAGGCAATCGACACTTTTTCAATTAAACATCCAGCAATTGTGACATCAATTTCCGGTGCACCAAGTTCTCCTAGATCAATAGATAATATGCCAACATCTGGCAGAGAAATTAGCTTCTTCTTCTTAGGAGCAGAGAGACCTTTTAACTGCTTGCGATAATAATTGTTATCTGTCAACAATTGCTCAAAAGTTATATTAGGTCGAAGAGAACCAATATCAGTTATTATATCATAGTCTTTCGCTTTTGTTTTCGAGATAGGTTTATCAATAATGGTCTCCGAAAGTTTTGTCTTCGTGATTTCCACGTCCCCTTCCTCAAAGGTGGCTTTCTTCTCTGCCGCAGCTATCTGTAATTCAGAATTGATATTTCTTTCGCTTCCGCAGAAATATCCTTTGAGAATAATTTGGCAGCGTCACGATCATAATCAAAATCAGCTTCAGATCTTCCTTCGTTATTGACTTGTTCAAAGATTTCTTTTTCGAGGACTTTCTCCGCTTCTTTGAAGATGCTTTCATATCAGGTTTCGAGAAAATTTTGCTTCTTGTAGTCACTTTAAATAACTTCTCGACATCACATCAACCTTCTGCACAACAGCATCAGCCAAAGATTTTAATTTCGAATCAACAACAGTAGGTGTAGCAACAAACTGGTACTTTGGACGCGACTTCAGTGATTGTGGACAATCCGGATACTTGTAGCTAGGTTCTTTACAGTTCGAACACAAAGGTATAAATCCGATCGGTTTTCATGGCTGCGGACAGTCAGGTTAAAAATGTTCTGGTTCACCACAGTTATAATAGTTTCCCAAAACAGGTTTATTCGAACTAGAAGCACCAAAAGATTCTGGTGGGTTGTGTCTCTTTACTACAAACCTTGTTTGCCTTGTTGGAATGGTGCTACAGGACCTTGAACATAATTGGTAGTCGCATCATCTTGAAATATAAAAAGCACTTCCTAAGAAGGATCTTCGACATACTTTACGTTTATAGATCTACATTCTTCTTTAGAATGTCCAAATGTACCGCATTTCGTACACCATAGTCCTGAGTTCAAAGAAGAAGCTTTCAATCTTTTGTCTTCAACTTATGAGATTTGAACTTTCAAGTTGTTGAACTTCTTATTAAGATCAGCCATATGATTCTTCCAAAGTTTCCAAGTATATTTGTCATTTTGGAGTAGATATACATTATTTAACAAATATGTGGTATCACACATTCAGTCCAGAAGCTGGTTGTCATCATATATGTCGCAGCTTGTGGTTATGAGTGCTCCTTGCTTAAATGTAAACTGTGTTGGGCTCTTGGCATGGGCTCTAACTTATTGGCTGAGTTGGATGGCTTGCTTGGATCAAAGTTACCTGTTTATGGATGTCTAGCCTAGCGTGGTGCTAGGTTGGCTCCTTGTGCTCATGGCGGAGCTTCGAGTATTAGGCCAAGCAACCTAGGTTCAAAGGTAGATGCACCAAAGATGTAGTAACACAGACAGAAAACACTCTCCTCAGCAAGCTCACATAGCAACTGTATTTCTCAAAATGAAATTACACTGTACATATCGTTGTTCGCTCAGGCAACCCATGCATGACCCAGGTTGCCGTTGGCGGGACGCATGTCCCGTCGACTTGCCTCATGGCGAGCCCAACTGATCCTTATCCACTGATAGGACCCACAGTACAGTAACACAGTGATTCTAACTTTAATTCTAACTAAACCATGTTTTGGTCCACAACCCTCTTTGTATGTTCTATCGATATATGTGTGGATATTTGGCTATTGTATTTTTGTGTTATCAAAATGCCACTACAACTGCCATGATTGATATCCAACTTATAATTGGAGCATTTGCATGCTTTTAAAAACGTAGCTTCTCAGCACACCAAAAATTTGAAGTTTATTATGGCGTGCAGATGGTGCATGTATCTTCTTGTTGGGAACCTCAAGTTTGGTTCCAATGTCTAGATTGTGGGACCATCGAGCAATTATGTTGTACACATACATAACATACACGCATATCTATTAGCGTTATGTGTGTGTTTTATTTTCTTTCATATGAATATGGACTATGCCCACTTTCAGACTTGAGTATGGGTAGTAAGCAGTTAGGATAACACACATACGAGTGACACATGTCACAATACTAGTTGATAGTTCTAGACAAACAAACATCTCTTTGAAATCTTCAATTCGATAATGTTGCTAAAATGTTCGATGTAGGGGCCTAATTCTAGTGATATGTTGCGACTAACCAACCGAGTTGTAGCATGTTGTCAAATACAAAACACAACAATGTTTAGTATTGCTATATTCTATGGCTACTACGTGATATCTACCACCTTATGACAAGTGTTGGGCGGGGTATGTAGGCAGTTGGCAAGAAGATACCAACTCAACTATCGACACGAGTATGAATGGACTTACTTAGTGGTATGTGTTTTTGTGATTGTAGGGTCAAGAAATGAACCCACCCCATGATATTAGCTATGTTAATACTAAAGCTTACATAGTCGTGATGAGTGCTAAGAGCCCCACCTTTATCCAACGATCGAGAAAGCTTGAAATGAAGCATTCGCCGTCATGAAGTCTCCTTAATGAATCATTTTTATTATTTTTTTCGTTAAAATGAGTGAAAAGTCAATTGATATTAACAAACCCATCAATCACCCCGGTGCATTTATTCATAGGTGGCACAACCTAAAGTTGAAAAAAAAACTTGAAAATCTAAGAATAATCAAAATATCTAGACATAAAAGAGATCAATGATGTGATTACTAATATACTATGATCTATGATCATGTGTGTAGTAGCACATGCCATTGTTCGGAAAAGTCGGCATAGTTCAAGAATGGAACCGACATCTTTTCCTTAAAATCAGCATTGCAAAAATTAGGCAGGATTTTTATGTCATATATCTTGGGTTTTATAGGAAAAAATTGGCAAGTAAGAGCATGTCACTCGATAGAGGCAAAAGAACTTTTTCACATACCAGTTTTTGGAGGGAACCTCAACATTCCTCCAACCTCAAAAAGGTTTCCCCAACATTGGCACATGCTGACTTCTAAAAAACTAAAGGCACAAATTCCAGATTTCGAGAAGGATTTGGTCATTTTGTTCTGCAGACCCAGATAAGATTTTCAGCCCCCACAGTGATGCATTCAGATTTTGCCAAGTCTCCTGTTGAAACACGTGGTTGCAATCCAAAGGGGTGGGCTGAAACTCTGGAATATCAAACTCTGCCTTGTGCTATTATGATCAGAGCATATTTTATCGGATGTCTTCCAAGAGACAATCAGATCATATTTGCTTGATTCAGAAAAATATGATCTGATTCAGAAAGCTTCGTTTTCTCTTTCTGGTTTTTTGAAGAAAAGAAACAATTGGTGCTATTTTAGGATGAGGAAAGAACTTAAGAGCCCCTCTTCTGTGCAGATTTTTGGTAGAAATTTCAGCCTAATCGTTTGTGTTACTATGCCTTCCTCCTTCAGGCTTGTGAGCACTTTTATTTTAGGTATTTTGTTGAATTGGTAGCTTTGTATGTTGCAATCTGCCTCTATAGTGGTTGTGCACCTAGGTTTGTTTATTGTTTTGTGTTAGACTGTTATTCCTGTTCTAATTTTCTATTTTGCTGCTGCCCTGTGTTAATCTGGTAGCTCTACATGTTTCAATATACCTCATTAGTGCTTGTGCACCCAGCTTTGTTATTGTTTTGTGCTTAGATTGCTATTTTCTTTCAAATGTCTTATTTCGCTGGTGCTGTGAGTGGCAAGTAGCAGCAAGCAATTGCTTGTTCACCCAACTTCAAAAGACAAATTATTTGGAGGGATTCCTTTTTCTGTTCCGGTTTTTTATTTTGCTGCTGCCCTAGCCCATTTTTTCTGTTCCATTTTTTGATTTTGCTGCTGCTGTAATTTGCTAACAGTAGCTAGCAATTGCTTGTTAACCCAACTCAAAAGAGCAATTTTTTTTGGATAGAGTGCTTTTCGTTTTTTCACTTTGCTGCTAGCTGCAAGCAGCAGCAATGAATGAGGGGGATTCCATACGCGCATCTAATGCTCTTGCACGATACCACTCTGCTCCAAGCACTTTATTGGCAAACCTAACAGATTTCCGTGAAGATGATCTTCTTCACATCCCTGCAGATCCAAATACTCGGGGGACACAAGCTCTCATTGCCTCATTATTCTCGGATGACTTCCCCGTGGCTTGGCCTCAGCGGCAGTTGCATGAGGTTGGCATTCCCGCCTTGCCAACAAACCCCCATCTGCTCCAACCATATCCGCTGGCAGTGCTGGGGGAATCGCAGAACCCTCTTCAATCATCTGCTCAGACCCCATGTGATTCTATGGATTTCAGCGGCGGTAGCAACACCATTTGCAGCGACAATTTTATCTGTGCAACCAGAAGTTGGGACAGGCGGCAAGTTCAAAATGACCATCAGGTTTTGATGGACACTTCTTCATGCTTGCAAACCTTGTCGCCAGTGGCAGTGCCTTCTTCCTGGCTGCCCACTACGCCTCCCAAGACAGGTATTCTGCGTCAGAGTAGCTCGCCTGCCACATTTTTGAGCAAGTTATCTGGTGAATTTCACCTGGAGCCGAGACTGAAATTCAGCCATAGAATGCTGGCATCCCTAACCGGGAGCTATGAACTGCAAGAGCCCTGTCTTAGGGAGGAATCAAGCGATGAATATGACGAGGATTCTTCTGGCCACTCTGCCCAACAACCACTTTCCAATAAACGATTCCGCAGCGACATCTTGCATCAGTTGGGAAGTGTTTCCGAGGTGATCACAGCTCTTATTCATCTGAGTTGCGCTAATTCAGCCTCCTATGTATCTCCAGCGATGTTGAGCTATTGATTATTCTGAGCATTTGCTGTCTTTTTTAAAAACGTCTTGAATATCCCATCAGTATAATCTGCAATTGTAAAGAAATGCACAACAGGGAAACGGATGTGTGGAGCAGCAGATCCAGATAGCAGGAAATTTGAGTTTGCCAAAAAAGCTCTCAGAAGGGTTACTGCCATGCAACACAACACCATGTCTAGCGCGTGCCAAGCGTGGTTGTGCGACCCATCCTCGCAGTATCTCGGAGAGAGTAAGATCCATTGCATACTTGTTTTTTGGCTGGCACGGAGAAGTGTCCGTCACTGATGATGATCATGTCTTAGAGTTCAGTATTGGAGAATAAAGTTATAGCTTGTCGATAGACAAAATGTGGGTGAAATAAATTGTAGTTTTGGCTTCAAAGGCTTGAGTAGAGATGATAAAATTTCTCTCTTTTGTCCTGGAACAGCTTCGTAGAACCCGAATAAGCGAAGGAATCAAGAAGCTGCAGGAGCTTGTTCCAAACATGGACAAGGTATATACAGTAAGTGCAACATGTTGGGCATGTTTCATAGAAGCCCAAATGAACTATATTGAATCTTTTTGAGTGCTGAGTCAATGAACCGCTGAAGGTTTGCAAATTCTAATTCTTATAAATGTCTGTATACTTTGACAGCAAATAAATACAGCTGACATGTTGGATGAAGCAGTGGAGTACATAAAGTTTCTTCAAAATCAAGTTCAGGTCTGTTTCTTCGTGCCATTGAATACAACTTATTTTAGGTTTGGCCGTATAAGAATCAGCCTACCTTTGAAGGAATGTGCAGTGATACCCTTATTTTTTCTATTGTATTACTGTTATTTAGAGGAATTTATTTTTAATCATAATTCCTCATGTTTGGTATCTTTATGCAGGAGCTCTCAAATAATCAAGTTATCCATTCTGAAGTCAAGCGTGAATCCAAACCCTAAGTATTTTCCTATGATGAAATCAAGCATTACAAAAGGTCTACTTATGTCTTTAAAAACCTTCTAGTAGAATGCAATTGAGGATATTGTTCGTCTGGATGGTAGGGATTTTCATCAAAGACATCAAAGCAATATGTAGGAGTACCATACCTAACACTCAATTCCATGCAGCTATGGCAAACTTGAAGTGCCAATGATAGGTGTTTTTCTGACTCAGTTAAGCACTTTCGGATGTACTGGCACATTCTTAAGGTTTGCTGTGATCCAGCATATGAAAAGATAGGTAATAAGGGATCTGTCTAGAATAACCCTTTGTATAGTTTTTAAACCTTTTGTACAAATTGAGCTTTTAAGTAACATCACAGAGATGTTCTAGATGCTCCAAGTGAGCTCCCTTGGAAATTTCCTTTTCAATTGGAATTATTTCTGCTATCCAGTTTCCTTTTCATTTTTTCTATTCTTGGATGGATAAGTTGATGCTGCTGCTGACTAGGAATGAGTCCAGGTATCATGGTTTCAAATGATAATGTGCTTTGAGGTAAATCATTTCCAATTTCCAACTGAGTTGTTCTACCAGCTTAGAAATCTGTGAATTGATTAGTCAGAAAGTGTTTGTCATGCTTTGCATTGAAAGCACTACATCAATTTTCAAGTAGGCTTAAGTCAACCTCAAATTTGTAAAGCAATCTATTTTGAAAATAGATCAAAATGTTACTTGCTTGAGTTTTGAGTTGTTGAAGAGCCATCTATGTAAGAGTATGATGAACTTTCAAGATCCATTCATATACTTCTGTTTAATTTGCCCTTATTGACCTGTATCTATGGGTAGAAGGGTCTTCTGTTAGAGCAAGATGCATTGGGCACTTGGGTGGAAAAACATAGCACCGTTTTGCTACAGAACCAATGCTAAGAAAAGGTTGTTCTTGCTATATAGGTGGTTCAGTACCATAAGATAAAAAAACTTTTATTATCAGTTTCTTTTTCAGCAACATGGAAGATGGCTCAGTAGCATGAGATTAAAGCTTGTAATGTATTTTTCTTCAAAGCAAAACAAATTCCTTGTGAAATTGGAGCACAAAACATGGAATAAACAAACAGCGTTGCTGTCACAAAATTACACAGGGCTGCACAGCAACAAGGGTGGCCTCATTATCGAACCGTGCAGCAGTGTTTGGCAAGCCTGCATATGGATTGCAAATCCTAACTGCAATGTGGCTGCTTTCATGAACATCTTTCTTTGAGTTCATAGGCTTCTTATTCTTTCTTTCTGGGACAGATCATTGCCATAATATTCGCTTGAAGCCGATTGATGGATTGAACATAGCGATAAAAAAATTTTTGAAGCATCATATGCATTGATTGGTTGGATTGGAGAGCTCAGAAGAAAGAAAATTTGAAATGGTAGAATCCCAAATGCTCTCACTGGTCTTGAATTATGTAGGATCCCAAATGAAATCAATGGAAATCAAAGTTTTTCACTGAAGTAATAAGCTGTTTTTAAAATATTGCTAATAGGCTAGATGTAGTAGAGGTACATGTAGGGTTAGGGTTAGGACTATTTTTTGTTCATTTTTAGGAGTAAATTTTAGTTGTGTGTGTGTGTGTGTGTGTGTGTGTGTGTGTGTGCATGTCTATATATATATATATATACTAGTTGTGTGTGCCTGTTGTTGACGAGAAAAAACTCTCATTGACAATAACAAATCTAGTATACACCCCTATGAAACAATGTTATTAGGTTCAATGAGGACTTTAAATCTGGAACTTTATAAGGCCATAAATGGTTTTACTTTTTATCGCTTTCTTGGTGCGTTTTACTAACCAAGCCGAGAAGGCGCAAGAAAGGATCTCATCGAAAATTCTTGCACGGTCTCGTAAGGTTCACACAATTGCATGCCGAGCGATCTTTGATCCTCCGTCGACTTGGGAGCAAGGCTTCACCTCCACCCCCCTCCCCCCCTTTGAGACTCGATCAACAGCTCGAGCTTGGGACAGCCACAATTCCACCAAATCCTTAGGCCTTCTCTCTCACACCTCTCTCTCTCTCTCTCTCTCTCTCTCTCTCTCTCTCTCTCTCTCTCTCACACACACACACACACACACACACAAAAAAAAAGCCTATCTCTTTCTCAGGCCTTGCGCGCAGGAGAGAGAGACAGAGAAAAGTCTTTATTATTGAGAAAGAGGCCTGCGCGCAGGAGAGAGAGAGAAAGAGAGGTCTTTTTTGAAAAAGAGAGGCCTGCGTGCAGGGCTAGAGAGAGAGAAGCCCTGCGCGTAAGAGAGAGAAAGAAACTGGCACAAGCTTGCATGCTTGCATGTAGAACTCTATCCTCTGATCAACATATAAACATGCAAGAATCCACCCTCTCATTAAGAATTGAATTGCCAGCTATGGTACATCCAAAATGACAAAAACGTCAGCAAATGTCACACAAAAGCAACTTGCAACACACGCTTGTATGTTGCAACACCTTCCCCATCTCAGAATGTAAATCGTATAAGGCAACCAAAGTATAACCAAATCTCATCTGATTCAACAAAACACTTACGATATTCAATGGAATATGCTGAAATCAAATAAAAAAGACTCATCAATAGCAAATGTATTACAATGTTCCATTCTATGGCTGTTTTCAAGGCCCTGCCTAGTTTCAAAAAAGAAGACCGCTTGAGTTCCCAAGATTTATGTCTACCAGCAGCAGCAGAATCAAATCAACTAGGTATTATGAGCCATTACATGTGATGCAAGATGTACCATTCGTGTGTAGCCTTCCTCACTTCCACCATCACTCGAGCCTTCTAGCAGAGCTTTGGTAACGGAAACATTTTGTTTCTTCAGCCCCCTCTCAAAGCGTGATTGCTTGATGACTCCAAGATTGCTCCTCTTTTCTCGAACAGACATTTGTCTACGGCCTTTGTGAAAATGTCAACAACCATCTCCTTCGTTCCAATGAAAGTAGTCTGCAGTTTCTTCTTCTCGATCAAATCCCTTATCAAGTGGTATTTGATTGCAATGTGTTTCATCCTTGAGTGAAACACGGGATCCTTTGTTAGGTGTATTGCGGATGTATTGTCCATCTGCAAAATCAGAGGTTCATTCCTCGTTTCGCCCAGTTCGTCAAGAAACTATTTGAGCCAAGTGATTTCATTGGCCATATTTGCTGCTGCTACGTACTCTGCTTCGTAGGATGACTGAGCCACAATGGTCTGCTTCTTGCTGACCAAGAGAATTGATGTCCCTGATGCGATGGTACATCCTCCTAAGACACTTTTGTAGTCATCCTTGAGAGATGCCCAGCTAGCATCATTGTAGGAAAGCATCCGGAACCCTGCATCTCAAAAATAACACAATCCAAAATCCTTCATTAATTGAAGGTATTGCAAGATTTATTTCGCGATCTTCCAATGAATCGAGTCTGGATTCATACTGAATTGGTCATCCTGAACACGACATAAGCAATGTCAGGGCGTGTGTTATCTGCAAGATACATTAGTGATCCGATCAGCTTCTTGTATGGTGTATGCTCCATCAATTCCCTTTCTTCTTCAGTCTTCGAACAATCTTCATTCGTCAGGATTGTACCTGCAAGCATTGGAGTATTTGCTCCTTTGCAATTCACCATCCCGAAATCTTCTAGGATTTTCTGGATATATCTGGACTGAAAAAGGTACAATTTCCCTTCCTCATAGTCTCTGTCAATCTGTAAGCCAAGATAACATCTGGCTTCTCCTAGGTCTGCAATCTCGAAATGTTTCGAGATGTCGTACTTTACCTCAGCAATAAGTTCTTCACTTTTGCAGAGTATCAGAATGTCATCCACATACATAGTTACAATGATGATCTTCTCATCTGTAATTCTTACGTAAACATTGGAATCAAGTATTAGTGGCTTGAATCCCAAGGATTTCAGGGCTTGATCTTTCTTCTTATACCGTTGTCACGCTGATTGCTTTAGACCGTAGATACTCCAGTGCATTCTGCATGCATAAGTAGGAAGTGAGTTCGAAATGTAGCCTGGAGGTTGATCCATGTGCAGTCCTTCTGTGAATGATTCCTCGATCATTGCAAAAATCAGTGAATTGGTTTGAGATGTATTTTCCACCTCGGTCTGTTCTGATCTGCTTCACCTTGTTTCCTATGTATCTTTCTGCCCAGTTCACATACTCTGTGAATTTGTCAAATGCATTTGATTTATTGTGAATGACGTAGACTCTGGCAAACTTACTGTAATCATCAATCAAGATGATATAATATTTCAAGCCTCCTACTGAGATCATGTTGAAAGGTCCACAGATGTCTGAATGTACTAGCTCCAGAATTTTTGTTGTTCTATAGGAGTCCTTGACAAAAGGAGTACGTGACATCTTACCTTTTATACATGCATCGCAAGTCATCGAACTGGTTGCATTCGAGATGCTCACCCCTGTGATTGCTCCATAATGACTTGCTTGATACAATGTCATTGAATTCATATGGCATAGTCTTCTGTGCCATAGAATATATGACGAATCATCATGGGTCTGATGTACTTGATCTGTAGGTAGGCGTACCCTCAGGTGATACAGGCTGTCTTTTCTTCTACCTTGAGTAATCAGTGTACTGGTGCTTGCATCAACAACATTGTGTGTTTCATTTGAGAACGTTACACGCATCCCTACATTAGCTATTCTTGCCACTGATAGCAAGTCATGCTGCAGTGTAGGCACAGAACGCCTTTGAGTCGTCTGTCTGTCATTTGTGTTGAGCCATAGCGAACCAATGCCATTCACTTGATGCTTTGATCCGTCTCCAAGAATGATAAATCTTGATGGATCTGCACTCCGAAAATCAGACATTATTTGTCTTCATGTAACGAAGTGTGCTCTTGAATCAAGGATTACCTCATGTATGTCAGGTGTCGACACTGCACACATGTCTGCACAGATGTAGGCGGTCGAATTTCCATGATTCGATCTTTCTTCACCCATCTTCAAGCTCTCTGGTTCTTCGACGTAGAATGAATTATTATTGTTCTCTCGTCTGCCTTAAGCTTGTTTGTTTCTTGGGTTCTGGTGGCAGTCCATGGCTGTACGACCCTTCTTATGATAGTGGATACACTCAATTTTCGGATTTAGCGAACACGAATCGACAATATGTCCTTCACGTTTGCATCTCACACATATCTTCTTGTCTCCATTCTGTTGTTTCGGATTTTCTTTGTTCTTCCATTTGCCTTTGCTGGCTAGCTCCTTCTGCTTGTTGGTCTCGATCCTTCTGCTTGTTGGTCTGACTCCCTCTTAGGCTTGAATTGTTTCTTAGTCTTCTCCTTGTTGTTGTAGAGAGCTTGGTCAGAAGCATCCTTGTGATCAAGGTGCTCTCAAGCTTCGACTTCTTCTTTAATCTCGACAACTGCCTTTTCGAGTGTCATAGCTGGATCCCTTGAGCAGCGTTTAGGTTGTCTGGAAGGATCTTGGTAAAGCTCTTAATATATAGGTAAGCTGCTTCTTTGCTGATACTACATTTTCTGCTTCAGAATTGTGTAATGAAAGGAAAGATCCTTCATCTTTCTGATAAAGGAGGTGAGGTCTTTGCCATCTCATTGCAGATTTGTCAGCTGATCTTCAAGAAGCATGATCTGACTGTGTGATTTCGTCTGAAATCTTGTGAGTAAAGTATCCCACATCTCTCTTGCATTGGAGAGTGTAGCCAGGTCAAGAGTCAGGCTATCTTCGATGGATGATGACAACACGGCTACTACCTTGTCATTCTTCTCTCTCCATTCGCGTAGCTCCTTGCCTTCTACCCAGGGAAATAATCCTTCTCCCTTTAGTATAAGAGAGGTCTTGACCTTCCATGCTAGGAAGTTAGATCCTGATGAGTCGAGGATTGTATAGATCTTTGATTGTATACTACTTATTGAAGCCATTGTTGTAGACTGTGTTCTCACTTGTTAATGGTTCTTTGTCTTGAATGCTTTGCCTCTTGGATCTGATAGCTTTGCAGCTATGTCAAAATATGATAGGCTCTGATACCACTGAAGAGAATTAATTCAGGACTATGACTACTACTGATAGCAATCAAGCTCTGATACCACTAAAGCGAAATAATCATGAACAAAATGAATTCGGATGGAGTTCGGATATGATTGCTGGTCACTGCCTGCTATATCATTCCTACAATCCTCTAGAAAGTAGACAAACAATGCTGACCTACGTTATAAATTAATTCAGCATTCAACAAGATTGAACCAATGTGCGAAATAGATAAAACAAGTGAATGAGATGCACGAACAATAATAGACAGTATTTCATTCGAGATCAGACAAGATTTAGAATGATATGTGCATAACATCTACATCATCTTCTATTAATCCTCTTTTTTTCAAGCACTGTGTGACAGACCTACACAGCACATTGGCGTGAGAGAAGCGGTGTTCCCCCACGAACAATGTCTTGCTTACTAGCGGACTTCTTGGATCTTTGTGGATCCTGCTTACAAAATTGTCTCACTCACAAGCAGACTTCTTTTCTGTACTTTGTCTATCTGCTATTGTTTGATGCATCTAGCAATTGTATATATTCAGAGTAGCATTTCTGATTAGATAGATTAAACAATCTATAACTAATCATGGATTACAAGAGTGGTGGGTTAGGCACGTCCTAACGCTCTTCTGCTGACGTCATCATATCATATCAAGGATTTGTACTTCATGGTACTTGTTTGATCTTCCTGATCCTTTGGAGCAAGAAGGGTTTTGTGTCGTGAAGATTTTCGTATCGCGAAGATTTTCATGTCGTTTGACCTTCTCCTGTTGTGTCGCGAACATTTCTCTTTTGTGTCTTTTCGTCAAAAAAGAAAGTTGAGAGCTAGCAGAGCTTTGGTAATAGAAACATTTTGTTTCTTCAAGTTTAGGTAGTGCATGAAATTGTGAAGTAGCCGTTCCCATACTACGACACATTGAAGTATTGCAAGTGCTTGAATACGTTGTAAAGTAGTCGAAACTCATTGACGAAAACAGGACGTAATGATGGATTAAGGCGATGCACCATGTCCTTGGAGTTTCGCTTCAAATCCTACACAGATTCATAGAAAAACATCGAATTTTTTATGAAGACACCCATAAGTCTCCAAGGCAAAAGGAATAAAGTCTTCTCTGGGAGTGCGATGCAAATAATCTCGCTCTTTATCTTGAGCTGCATGAGAAGCGACAACACCTTGGATAGTTGAGGCACGACGAAGGAGGTCTGTCTGCAAAGGATCAGCAAGAACAACATCCCCAAGGGTGCAAATCCCCTCACGCAAAAGGACAAGGTCAACCCGACGATGAGACAACTATGAGTCAGAGGCAGGCAAAATGTGAGTCTGCTCTACATGAAAGCCGCATTCATGAGCAATAGATGCAAGTATGTTTTGAATGTAATCATGAGTCGCGATGTGATCCCCACCAGAAGGGCAACGCATGAGATGAGTGCCAAGAGAATTAAGAGGGTGACCATAGGAACACTTCGTCATCAAACCCGCCAGCACTGGATGAGGGTCTGATACGAAGGGTGGTGACAAACAACTTTGAAGGAAGGCAGAGGAGTGGAACAACAGGGCATGCAAGAAGCCAAGCACCAGCACTTGGGGCTGCACAAGAAAGAAGGTCGAGCTCGAGTCTCGCTAGAAGGCAAATCACTGAGGAGCTGGGTGAAAGCATGTGAATGGAACCACTCCATAAGACTCTTTTGAAAATGAGGCCGCTGATGGCTGAGTAAAGTCTCAAAGGGAGACAAAGAAGCTTGCACAGGTGGACACATAAAATCCTCAGCCGCACAAAGATGTTGTTGAAAAGGAAGATTGCATGTTTCCACATGAGCTACTGAATCAAGAAGAAGGGGTTGGTTGTCCTGCTAAAATCGAGAGATAAGTGCAGAGACAACAAGAGGCCAATGTGAAGAAAATCATATCACAAAGACCTAATTATGGCCTTCGATCTTTGGCTTAGTAGGAGAGCACATCTAGCACCATTACAAATGTAGAAATATTGCATCTGCTACACATAGATGATGTAAACTCAACAAGAACTTGTCAAAATCACTTATGTAAATTAATTTATTGTTCTAGTCCGTACAATGTTCTTACTAAAACATTACTCACATGTGGGAACTCATACATATAAGAAAAATAGGATTCTATACACAAGAATCCATTATATCATCACCAAAATGCAAAAATGGATGTAGCCCCTCTCCAAAGAGATATCTTCTACAAGAATGAATGAGAGAGATGATTTCCTCCCACTTTTTATAATTGATATAGAGAATAGTGTCCACATTGGATGCTTCACTATTTCTTACATCAATTTTACATATCAAGATGTAACTAGAACATGAAGAACCAAATAGAATGTAAAATTTGCAATGATTCCTCCATGCTGCCACCTTTGAACTCTCTGGAAAATAATAGGAAACAAACAATAAATGTGAGTAATTCCTTGATGTGTCTCCACCAAGAAAATCCATGATTGAGCCTCCATCTCCATCTTGCCATAAGATATCATCATCACTTGATGACTTAACCATGAATGAGTGATATAATGAGCTTCCATTAGCTTCATTTCCATCATCAAAACCAACCAAGAATGGGCCAGTTTTGGCTTTAGAGGTCTAATAGTCAAGTACACATGTTTTATCATCATTGGGCCAAAAGTCAATTATGACATAGCTCAAGCTAGTTGGGCTTGTGACACATGTGTAAATGTAATTTGATGAGTGACACACTTCAAGTGTTGGCAAGAATCAAGGGGTCCAATCACAAGTGAGATTTTCATGAGAAGGGTCTAATAGAATTGTGAGGTGGATGCATGACTCATCCAATAGGATGTAAGAGGTTGTAGAGATGGGGTCCAATAGGAATTGAGCATGGACTACCTGAGTAACTACTAGTATGATGATTTTCCTCATTGTGTATTGGGTTTTTTGGAGATCAATGTGATTTGGAGTTATAGTCACATTGGTGGTTTCTCTCTCTACCCGAGCCCAATTTGTGGCATTCTCTCTCTACCCGAGAGCTAGGACTTTTTAAGATAGAGACCAAGGGAGGTCGTCGTGTATGCCAGATACTGCGCACAATTTCCATGTGTGAAATATCAATGCTGACCTCTTGTGCGAAAGATTTTAATATGTCTTTTCGCTCACCTTTGTATCTCTTTGCGGCAAAAACAACTCCTTCGGGAAAAAAGGATATCCCGACGATCTCTTTTTTAAAACATGATCCGAATGTACCAGATCCCACCTTATCTTTCCAAACAATTGCGTCATTTGGAATCTCCATTGATAGAGTGCATTTGGAGTTCCTGACGTTCGTCTCTAGTCAGATAAAAAAAAAAAATTCAACTCCATGGACGAACTCTCTCCCACATGTGAATGGCGTTGATGTTCTAATTGCATTTTTTTTTATAACACAACTTGAGTCTTGATATGTTTAGCTCTTTTATTTTTTTCCTTCTCTATCCTCCACAACTTGTCCCAAATTTCTAATTTTTTTTTTATTTGTCCCCGAGGGAGCTTCATCTCCCAGATCTTGAAGACACTTACTCGCATCTCCAATAAAACTAAAAATATTTTTCATAACTTTCTCTACATTGGCGTTGTATTCTTTACACACCACTTGAACTATTTCATTCATAAGTGCTCGCACATGAGCCTCATTGGAAACAACTTCCTCTAGCTCAATGTTGTTAAAGTCATCTGTTAACCGGCAGATATTACAATAACGAATCTCATTTGATAACAAATATTATAATAGCAAATATCATCTAGTAAAAAATCATATTGTAAGCATGTGTTGTGATTGAAATATGAAATACAAAATTGAAATCTATTGTATCACATACACAAATATAAACATATACTAAAAATGTTGAAATTGAAATATTTATACAATCTTAATTCATCACCCAACAAACATAGAATGCACACAATTCTTAAGCACGCAACATTTGATAACAAATATCATTTAGTAAATACTAAAAAATCATATTGTAAGCGAAAGTTGAACAATCTTCAAGAACAATTGTATACTTAGGCTAGTCAAATATTGACATAGTACTATTGATCTTGTTGGCATCTTATTGTACAAGCATATCATAATGATCTAGTTCTTCACGTGTTAGCATGTTATGTGGAAGAAACAATTTTTTTTAATGAAATATACAAGTCTCCACCCTGAAATTTATTAATCTCATTGAATACGCATGGTCAATGTAATTTGAGAAGTATACCCGATTTGTGCATTGATATTATATCAATAAATTCTACTATAATAGCCCTTGATTACATGAAATATACATGAAACAGCTCATTTTTGGTGGATGACATGTTTTCTCTATAAAAATTTGTCTTGTGAATAGTATAGCAGTCTCCAACTAAAGACTAGTCAATTGTTCAAAAAATGGTCTTAAGCTTATTCTTTAACACTTGTTTGCCAAATGAAGTACACATTACATCTTGTTGCGATAGATATTTATAAAGTATGTAAAAGGAAAACTTAGGGTAAAATGTTATTTTATTAGTTATTGACAAGCTCTATGACTACCTAACTATACAACAAATTTGACCTTTTGTTTTTGTTATGAAGCTTATGTTATTTACTCATTGTGAGGTCCTCTTTAGCCATTCTTTGTGATTTTAGTTTGAGTAGATATGCTCCAATCCTTGTCAATCGTATATAATAACAAAGCGCTTGTTTATCTTTCAAGACAAAAATAACTAAACATATGCTCCAAGAAAGATCATTCACAAGAACAATTGAATTTTATGATGCATGATGCCATTATAAGTCAAAACAAGGCTATTATGTCAAATTAATGGAGAATCATATTTTCAACTTAAAGTGGTGATGATCGATAATTGAACCTCTAGAGATAATGTGCATTGAGATGCCCACTTTTTGTTAAGCTCTTTGACTCTTTGTTTTTATGATTAAATCAAATGATAAAGGCACTTGAAGAGTTTTTTTTTTTCTTTTTGGGAAGTTTCTACACATTTATACGTACACCATTAGAATTCAATTACCACAAGTAGCTAATGAAAGCAATTATTTGCAAATTATTATTATTATTTTAAAGCATGGTGCTCAGTTCACATATGGTAACAACATTTGAGCTACTTTATACTTTTAAGGTTATTAGCAAGTGTACAAGAGTTGGCATATACAATGTCTACAAAAATGGCCAAGCCAAATCACCTTAGAATTTGGAAGACAACGCTTTGAAATGTAATTGTGTAGTGGCTAGGATTAAAGTGTACGCGTCCACTCAACTCAACCCACTGTAGTGGATAGTTATTTTTGCATTTGGTTTTTCATAATCATAAATGGATAACATGTTACATCAAACAATCATTGAACACAAGAACACATGTAGCAAATATCCACGCACAATACAAAGGTGGCGCGGGCAAAAAAATTTCGCGTGGATATGGCTGTGGATAGGCATGGATACAATCGCGTGGATTATCCACGCTTGGATGTTCCACGCAATTGTCATTTCCGACAGCAGATCGGCCGGACGTCGTGAAATTCAAATTGCATGGATTATCCACTCCAACTCCGACAACCAGCAACCGAGAAAACCTCCAACACCCACAGCCAAAAATGAGAATTTTAATTTGGCGTGGATAATCCACGCATGGATAATCCGCGCCATAGTAAGATTTATAAAAAAAAAAAGGCTTGGCTTTCGCGTGGATACCGCGTGGCAAATTATCCATGTAAAAAAAAATTTATCCACGCGAAATCCAAAAAGCTGGGGCCGTGGATACCGCGTGGATAAATTTTTTTATATCCACGCGGTATCCATGCGATTAAATCTCTGGATTTTGCATGGATTATCCACGCGTAGATAATCGACGCAAATTTTTTTGACCAAAAAAAAAACATTTGACGCAAACCAAAATGTGGTTCGCTCCTAAACTAGAGGTCGACTTCCTTTTTTCTTTTGTGTGAGACAGAGAAAAAGAGAGTATAGATGGGAGTGAGGATGAGATGGGGATGAGTGTGAGTGAGAATATTGATAGTGTTTAGGGTTTTTAGTTCATTGATGGATGTTAATAGTATGTGTTTTGTGATCATAAGTTTTAAGATATTTTTTGTTTGTGATGTAGCATTCCATAGATGTGCATTGAATAGACTATACATTGCATTGAATACATCAATAGATACATTTGCATTCAATAGATGCGCATTCAATAGACTATACATTTGCATTCATGAATTAAATATATATTCATTCAAAAAATTTGCAAGAATGATATAGTGCCAAAACATTATATTGATTGATTAAAAAAAGAGTACATTGATGAGAGAATAAATTCTCCCTTCATACATTGCCTTCTACAAGGCCTTACATTTAATTTAGAATCTCTACTCATTATCACTTCCTCCGTCCTCGCTTCCTTCATGTTGTAGGTGTACGTTCGTGTCCACATCGTCAAACTCCCCTTCGCTCTTATTCACGTTCTCTTCCACATTTTGCTCCTCAATATTTTCAACATTTTCTTCCACATCACGAACGCCTAAATTTGTAGAGCTCCTCTACAAAATAGAATCAAAGATTCAATTAAATTGAGATTAAACTTACTTGTAAACCACAAAGGAAACAATCACAAAACAATAAAGGTTAGGAGTTTATGATTGGAAACAATTTATGGGATTCCATAAAAGCCTTAAGGTCAACATATCCATGATCGTAATCTTGTTTGTACTCCGCGGCGGTCATGTGTCTTCCAAAATCACTAAGCTACATCTAACAAAAAAACATAGTTTAGCAATACAAAAACATTAACAATCTCACTAGAAAAATAGAATTATAGTGAGAAATATTGCACTTACAAATTGGGCCTCTAGATTGCCCCTTCCTCCCGATCCCAAGTGACTTTGGCCAGCTCTTCTCATCAATTGTCTTTTGTTTCGAATCCATAGGCATATTGCATTCAAGGCCCAAGTCCTACTAAAAGCATTGGAGTGAGAGAATTCAGAATATAAAGTCTCTATTATTTTATTTTTGTCTTGAAGCGATTGGGAGGACCAATCGATCATGTAATCTTTACCAAAATGTTAAGCAACTAAATCATGCAAACGGGCATGAGCTACATTGCCACACGTATTTATAGCTTCACCACGTGGATTAAGATCATAATACACACTACACGATTCTTGGGAAGGGGCATCTTCGAAAGCTCTTCTCTCGGATGATTCACCCGAAGAAGATAGCACGAGATTTTTGATTCTATCTCTTTGTTGAGGAGATAGATTCTCAAACCACTCTTGATCATATTCTTCGGGCTCCTCACGAGCTCTTCTCCTAGATGGTCTCCCACTTGACCTACCACTTGAAGACATTGTATCAAAAAAAAACTTTAAAAGTTAGAAAGTAGTGGAGAATGGGAGTGAAAGAGTAGTGAAGAGTGTTAGATTAGAAGAGTAAGCAATGACAAGAAAGCAATAGATCAATAGTAAGCAAGAGCGAGCAAGATCAATACCAAGAAAGATCAATAGATTAGGAAGAGATTGCAAGCAATAGCAAGAGCAAGATCACTAGCAAGGAAGAGCAAGCAAGCAAGCAAGATCTATAGAGCTTGGACGAGCAATAGCAAGCAATAGCAAGCAAGAGCACTAAACACTAGTTTAGGAAAACCTATAAAACTTGAAAGCAAAAGAAGAAGAGCAAGAATGCTCACGGAAATGTGGTTTTATTGGCATTCAAGTTTCGCATGGATTATCCACGTAGAAGTTATCCACGCGTGGATAATTCACGCGATATCCATGCGTGGATGTTCCACATGGTCTTTTTTTCCTCTCTTCACACATGAGAGGGTC